>APFE030705780.1:84563-144995 GCA_000404065.3 Pinus taeda
CACATGAAATAAACTTTTCTCTGCATAAAATTCCGTGAACTTTTCTCCACATGAAATAAACTTTTTTAAACTTTTCTCTGCATAAAATTCCGTGAACTTTTCTCCTGCGTACTTCTTAATTATCATCATATTGAGAGCCATGCTATGGGTGTTTCCATCAAGTACAACATCTGTAACATATAACCATACCAGAAACATAATGTCAACAGTCATTCTCCTAGTATCTTCTCTTCTTTAGGCTCTCTGTAGTAAGCCCCTTTTAAGCTCCCTGTAATAATTTCACTTACCTCCTATGAATTCAACTTGTCCACCCCTTGTTGCAAGGTTATTCTTCTATTAATCCTCTTTTCATTATCAATATGTCGTAAATCCTAGAAATTCCATCTATACATGGATGAGAGTATCCCCACTATCGCTTTATTTCACTTGCAACTATATTGTAACTCCAAAATTTGATCTCTGTTGTTTTGACTGCATCGCCAGTGAATGAACATGCTCTAATATCCTCCAAAGAATTTAGCTATGCTCTTATACCACTTGATGGCAGACCGATTTACCCCAACTGCCAATAACCGAGGACTAAAACACCCACAACTCTATTGTTCCCTGTCAACTTCAATTATATTTCATAAAACATTTTACATATGTAATAAAAAAGTGAATATGGATTTTCCTTCACAAGTTCCATGAGAGATTCTTCATTTAACCTTCAGGTTACCTCACCTCATCTAATTTATTATATTTCCATTTAGAAAATGATGCAATGGGAAGGACAAATCGTATTTTAAAGACCCAAATAGATAGCCCTAAAATTTTTGTTGTAGGCACTACGAAACAATTTCATAGTGCCACTTAAAAAACTGTATTTCGAATTCAAGAAGGTGAAATGACTCAGAGTTGTTCCTAATCAATTACACACAACCATAACTTGCTTCTTGATACAAATAACAACATCACACAACCTTCTTCATTGGAGTTGAAATGCCATAAGAATTTGTGAGAAATTAGTGAAAAAAGGTTTTGAAATATTTCATACACATTACTATATTTTCTATGACAACACTCTATTTGTTTTAAATACAACATAATCAGTACTACATAACAAAAAGGACATTCCTCCATGGATTTGGAAATAATTGCAACAAAATAGCAATGCATGACTCATGCACACAATAGTTAAAGTCATAAGGCATCAACTTTTAATATCAATTATTTCAACATATTACATGGTCTCAAATAGTGTACCAGAAATACATAGCATCTACAACACATATATGTCATCACAATATATCACCAGTAATGAAGCACATCCATATTCATACCAACAACATATATTATAAACACATTATCGATAATAGTAAGTTACAACTTCATACACACCGAGTTAAATATGTTAAGCTCCAAAATTCAATTGAAACATAAATCAACTTTCTCATAAAGCATATGCCCACCACACTTCTCAATAGATTCATATTCTTAATATAAAATGACAACAAGTTAAGACATCAATAAATAAAAAATTCATTAAAAATATATAGAAAACAAAACATACATGGAGGCATGTAAATATGTTGCTAGTTAACTAGATTGAAATATAAATTAAACTAGCCAAAAATACAATGCAACCCACTCTCTTTTGATCTATGTCTCTTCTCCTCACTGTGGAGCTCCTCCACTCTTATTCCACTTCTTCGTGCTCTTCTTCATAAACACTCTTCTATTTAAAAATAAAGTTAACATTTGACAACTAAGGTTCACAAGATGAATAGTTTCACCTTCTTCAAAAAATAAGGGAAACTAAAACTATATTTAAATTAGGACATAATTTCTCCAATTTATTCTAAAACAAAAACTATTTCCTAATGTAAATATTTACAATTTCTCACAAAACATTTAAATTTCTCCTAGCATCATCACTTTGACCATCCCATCACATTGGCAAGCTTTTGTTGAGTCTTCATCAAATTTTGTGAACCATCTATGCACCTAAATTACATTTTGTTAAACATTTTTTATGAAATAAAATATGAAACATTGTTTTAATTCCACTTGGTAGATACTAAATGAGATATACCATTCAATTATGAAACATTTTATTTTTTCTTTGAGTTATTTTGACTCTTAGTTTGTCCCTTGCGATAAAAAACAACCCAAAGGGCATCCAATGAGGATCTAATGATCATCCTGCTACAAGTTGGAGACTAGACTTCTCCAACAATAGTGGGTATTCCTTGTATTTAATGTTATCTAAGAAGGAATAAAAATATTGCAATAAAAATATCCTTTAATTGATGACATACTAGATTACGAATAAAATAATGTTTTAGAAAATTTGACATTTAAAAAAATATAGGTGGTAAGGATTATAATATGTAAAACTTATTAAATAAAACAATCATTAATGACTAAAATATATATTCCAAATATGCATCATGATCCATACACAAAATTTATGATTATAAATGAAATTGAAGTTAGCATAACAATGAAAAGGAAATATGAATGGTTAAAACATGCTTGTGTATATACATCCAATTGAAATGTGTGTAAAATCACATGATATCAAGTATCTATATCATTTTAATCTTCAACAAATAAATCAAATTGTTGACTTCAATCTTTCTAAAAAAATATATTTAAAAATATTGAATCAAGTTATGTATGAAGGATTAACAATGTGATCATCTCATATAATCCTTAATCATTGATATATGCCAATAGAAGAAGCGAAATTAAAGAAAAAATAAAGTAAAACAAACAAGAAAAGTAAAGAAAAGGATAAATGGTATGCATTAGTATTCAAATTAAACGTCCAAGGAAAGCATTGATATTATGTATCATTATGCTTCCTAGCTACAACATATCACTCAAATTCTAATTTAAACCCTCTAAATAGTATATATTTACAAATTATTAAATTAAATATGTATGAAATGTTTTTTTTTTTTTTTCCCCTAGGAAAAAATCGTAATTTTATTCATAAAATGATAAAATTACATTTTGTAGATGCCGATGGCATATGCATATGGTTGATCCTGTAATAACAGGCAGCATAACAAAAGAAAATAACACTGAATAGCAGGTGAATAAATCCTGTAAGAACAGGTTCAACAGAATAACAGAAAGAGAAAAAAAAAATAAAAAATGTTCCAGCAAGCCTATTCTTTTCTTCCTTTCTTCTTCTCTACCCGGCGCCATCCTCCCGAATCGACTGTGGGTGTAGTTGTAGCCAGCTGGTTTCCCATGGTGTTCATTTGTTGTTCTTTGTCTGATTCTGAGCCCTCCGAGCTATGGGTTCTCTTTATGCCACTAACTTCCATTTGCAGCTCTTGATGTAGATCTGTAATGATCAACCCCGTATGAGTAGAAAGGTTTTTTTCTTCCTGAGATTTTTTCTGTCCCTTTTGTGGTTCTGGTTCCATGTGGTTCTCTGGTGGGTCCTCCTTGATGTCCTCTTCTTCCAATGGCTCTGTGTGTTGCCAACCTTTGGGTTTTTTTTTATGATTCTTAATATTCCTAGAGTCCTTTTGAGCTGATGGACATCCATTTTGGAGATGCCCAGTCTGCAAACAGTTCCTGCATTGGAATGCTGTGTTTTCGTAGTCGAGTTGTTGACTCCATTGGGTATGGTTGAAGTTTAGCGTGAAGTGGTCTGGTAGCCCCTGACTCAGATCCACTTCTACACATATTCTGGCGAATGTGAAGATACCCCTGGCTGCTCTGTCTTCATCCATTTTTAGGAATTTCCCTAGAGAATTCCCAATGGCGATTAGCACTTTATGATGCCAGAAGTGCAATGGGAGCCCATGAAGCCTCACCCATACAGGCATGGTTGAGACTATCATTGTATTAGCATCAAATCCCGGGAACCAGGGGGTAGTAAAGAGGCCAGCATTGCCCCAGAACCATGGCCCCTATTTGATAGTACTGTCTCTTTCTTGTTCTGTATCAAAACTAACTATGAAAAACCCCTTAGGGCAGAGGTAAATTTCGCAGTTAGGTGACCATGTTGTGTAGATCCATTGATGCAGGGCATCTGATTTTGGCCAAAATCCATTGAATCTGCATATGACTACAGTATTTGATAAATCAGTATATAGGTTAATTACCTCTGGTATAGATACCTGTAGAGTTGGTGATTCTGGTTTTTGCTCGACGATGTAGGGTCCTGGCAGTTCTGAAGCTGGTGCTGCTTTGCTTCCCCTTTTTTCTTCCTTTCCTTTTACTGCGTCCCGAAAGGAACCTGTGTTTTTAGAGCTGGTTCCAGGGCTTCCGCCACGCAGTCGGAGGGTTAGATTTATGGTTGAATCATTAGCTATACCATAATGCTGCAGGGTTTCGTTGTCTTGCAGATCGAAACCTGAATAAATGAGGTTTTGTAAGCGTTTTGGTATTCCATGGCGGCCCTGTATTTCCTTTTTTAACTCCTGGATGCTTGTTGCCTTCCTGAGCCGCATGCAATAGTGCTTTCCTTCAAGCGATTTGACGAAGATCTGAATCAGATCTGCATTTGTATGGGCTAGATCGGTGCTGTGGAGCCTTTGTTGTGCCAGATCTATACCCCTGTGCAGTGGATCGCTCCTGTGTTCTTTATCTTGGAGCATGTTCTGAACATGATGGGTATGCCGATCTGTTCGTAGACAAGTTGTCCTGGGAACGCCCCAGATTAGGTTACCCTTACCCTGTTTGGCACCGTCACATATGGCCATCTCCATTGATACAGATCGCCAAGGGTATTGGTAGAGGGAACCCAAATCTGTCCTGGGTGATGCATCATGTACCAAAAATCGACTATAAAATTCCATTCTCTGATTATATTGTTCCAGATCTTGAGTTTGCTCACTGATGGGAGATCCGGACCAAGCCCGAGTGGAGAGGCCATACCCTGCGCATCCGTTTGGTGCAAGAAACCTAGAACAACGATGAAACGCACCCAGTTCCTTTATGAAAGAGACAACCAGTGCCGAGAAAGGGCAGTTAAAATCCTGTTTTTGCTTGCACTGTTCCAGATCTTGTTGCTGTTTTCCGTTTTCAGTTCCGGGTCTAATCCAAAGGGCGAGATCCTGTGCGGCACGTCCCTCGACCAGGCATCCCTTCGGATCGGCGCATTGCTGGTCTCTTTGGCCTGCGACGGCAATCTGTTCTTCGAAAACCCTTGTCGCTTGAGTAATCGCCATTGTTCTCCCACAATCTAAATATTTTTTTATGGAATGTTTATTATATGATCATGTCAAATCAATAATCTTCCGCATTTATAAATAAATACAAATATAAAATTAAAAAAACAAAATAAATGAAACAAAATAAATTATAATAACATATATTAAAATCTCAAAATCATAGTGAAATAAGCCACAACAGTAAGTAAGTTGTGCCTCTAAAAACAATAAAATTTCCCACCATTCAATCTTTTTTTTCAATGATCCTTAAAAACCCTTTTATTTTTATACGAGTTGATTACTATTGTATTTTGTAACCTCCTATACAAACCCTAATCTAAATATTAATTATATTAATAATTTCAAATCATTTAACGGAGTAAATAATTTCTTTGTAATTTCATCGAAACAGATCTTCTTCCCACCAACCTTCTTTTAAAATATTCTCTTATTATTTCTCCTGCGCCATTAAAGAAAACTCCAACTAGTTTTTACAGAAACCACGTAATAAAGAAAACTGTAGTAATAATATTTTCTTACCTCGATCTTGTTTCCCCAGGATATGACTATCTATGTACCTTATATCACATATAAAATATTTTTTTGACATTGCTAAAAAAAATTCTTTCAATTATAACATAAACTCTGTAATTTATTTCATTTGCATGGATTTATTTTTTGAAGTTAGATAAAAAGAAATAAGATGAATCCACTGTTAGAAATTTGTATTACCTACGTGCCTTGTAAAGTGGGATTTTTCAACATATTTGGATATTACATCTTATATTTTGAAAAGGTTCGAAAAATTTTAGTTTTAACCCTCCTTTAGTCTCTGCTTCCTCTACATGCTCCTCTTTCCTTCCGTTAATCCTATATTATATAAAAAAAAATGACGATTACATTAATGAGACTGCATAATGACTGCAACATAAAATAACAAAAAATTACTTTCAATGTCTTTTTAGATTAATATAAAATGAAACAAGATGGGCTGCGGGGCAGCTAGTCCCTGCCCCAGCCCGCAGCGTATCTCGCAGCGCGGCCATCTGTATCTCGCAGCCCGCAGCGTATTTGTCAGGTCAAAGAACAATAGAGCTGCTTCTATGGATCATTGATCGTAGTAGAGATGGGATTGAATAAATGCACTACGCATATCCGCCGATGGAAAACTGCGACGTGTCAGTGAAACCTTCGGCATATCCGCTGAGAGAAAGACCGCTCCTCATTGAGACAAAGACCATTCACTGCCGTTTATCGTCCTTCAATACTCAACACAGTGATCACAAGAAAGATGGTTGGTTAAACCGCTGGTAGGGGAGCCCATAAGCCTGGGGTTAAAGAGCAATTTATAGTTCCGAATCTTATAAAGAGTTTTATAGTATTTATAGTTTTGAATATTATAGTCATTATTGTGTATGCTTTTTTAATTGTGTATGCTTTTTTAACTTAGTTGCGAAAGTAGAAAGTGAAATATATGTTATTTAATTAAAATAATTATAATTTTTTTATAAGCAATTAAATTATATCAGTGAAAAACCTACATCAATTATTTGAAAGAATAGCTGTAAAATTTACTGCGCTTATTGTGTTTTTGGATTATAGTTGCTTTCGAAATGCATCATGACCGTAGATTTGGCGATTAGTCGTTCCGCTAAACTGCTTTTTCGTTAAACCTCGATTTGTTTGAACTGCTGGAACTCCATTGATTTGGAAGATGAGCACTAAGGCCCGTAAACCATAGATTCGCGGTCGTTCACATCAGCGAAACGTGGCAGTTGCTACCTCCTCCGTCGGGACGCCTGTTGCCACAGAAGAATGAATAATGCTTCAAATTTTGAGACCTCTTCAGAGGAAAATCCTTGTTCTTACTGCCTAACCTCTCATGATGATCTGCGTCACGCTGATTATGAGCTACAATTTAAATTATTTCAGATAAAACATTCCCATATTGAGCTTGCAGACAAGTTGCAGACCCTTCAATTTCAGTTCTCTCGTCTGCTCGATGAGGTTGATGCCTTGAGGAGCATGATAATGGACATGAAGCTCAATAAGGATGCTCAAGGGATAGAGGCCCGTCATCAGGAAGCTAATGGGAAGCGTGAGATTGATCTGAACCAGCCTTCCAATGGTAGCGATTGATATTTTGTGTTTCTTTTGTTTCTGTGAAAGGCGAATCGGTTAAGCCCTGTGTTTTGTTGATATAATGTCTCCAAAAGCTCTGGTCATACTGTAATCAGTCTATCAACACTCTGTAGATGTAACCAGTCAAGTATAAATCTCTTATTAGTTTTTGGTATTTTGGAAGTTGTATCCACTGATGTTTTGGAATTTGGATACCCAGATGGGTCTGAGCTATGAAGATGTATTTCCGAGGATCTGGTCTGAGCTATGAAGACGTATTTGACGTATTTCCGAGGAATTTTGCTGTGAACTGTTCAGGTGAGTACAATACTTGAGTGTTTTCCAGTCATGTATTCCAGCTAGTCTATGGGTTTATTACATAACAGCATTGTTGTACTTCTTTTAATAGGTAGATATAAAAAGCTTCTTGTTTTCATGGCGGTTATCATATAACTTCTGCAACTACGCTGTTGTTTTTATAACACTTTATGTTTTTTAGTGGCCGTTTGTAATCCACATTGCAGAACGCATACTGCAATTTAAGACCAGCAATCCAATATATGCAATCTTTTGAAACTGATTAATATCAACCATCTTTGCTTCCTGAAACGGGTACACTAGAATCGATAACAAACGTACTGTAAGTGGTGGAAGACAGCATATTATAGTCATGATGGGTGTAAGCATAAACACAATACAGTTGCTTTCCTCAAGTTTATTGTTTTCTGTTAAGATTTGGGCCTCCAGGCGCCTAGGAAATAATTTTTCTTGATTATATATATAAAGAATTGAATCAAATAAAAGAGCTTGTGTATGAATTTTTCTGCCTAATTACATTTGCAGAGTTATGCATGTAATTGATTTTTGTTATTTGTTGTCCATCCTATAACAGCAGTTGGAGCAGCATTTCTAGGAGCAGCAATTGAAGAAACCGACTGCACGCAATCTAAATAATGGCATCAGGAAACTAGTAATGAATCTCAGTACTTGTAACTCTTACTTTGTATTGCGGCAATTGCCGAGACAGTCTCAGAGATAAATTTAAAAAAAAAGAATTATATACCCAATAAAGCCTGTGGAGATTACCTTGATGTCAACCTGACTGATCTGGGCCCTCTGCACAGAAAATATGCAGAAAATAGGCGTTCTGATTAAGATGATTGATCGCGATTGACCGCCTTTAAGATGATTGACCGCCTGAGGAAAAGAGAGGATGTGGAGAGAGCTGTGCGAAGCATAATGGCGATGGACGAAGGGCCGTTGCAGATGAAGCATAATGGCGATGGACGAAGGGGCATTGCAGATCAAGCAAAGGGTGAAGGCGTTTTAAGGGAGGCAAGTAAAGTCGGTCGCTTTCATGCAAATTGACACGGCACTGCAACGATGGTTTGACACGCCATGGCAATTTCGACACGGCAAGGATTGTTTGCCGTGGGCAGCAGCCATGGTTTAGCACAGATGATACGCCATAAGTATTCCTAACATTAAATGTTAGGAGATTAATGCTAACGGAAACATAGCATTAGTTCATGAAGCTCTGAAATGGTCCTAATCACTTGTACTTTTGCCAATTTTACCCTAACTTTTCAGCTCGTATACCTCGTTTTGAGGCCAAATAAGATGAACATGTTTTTGATTGGTTAAAAGCATAAACAAATAAAAAATATGGTTTTGGTTTTCGTGTCATTCGAAGGAACTTTGTTTTAAGTTGAAATAGTTTTATGGATTCTCGCGTCGAATTAGTTGTAACCGACCAAAACCGATTACTATAGTCCTTGCCAGGCCCGGAGGGCAGGGACTAATAAGTCATGTAAGTTATTCAATAATTTGATTGTTTTCCGAGCTTTATTGTTCTTATGATTTTCTGTCATTAATGTTTCTTATCCCATAAGCTGGTTACTTTTATTGTTTACGAAGGACCATTTAATATACTGCTCTCAATTTTAAATAAATAAATTTTTTTATATTTTAAATATATAATCCTCAAATCTTATGAAAATGAAAATTGAAGATAAAATTTACTATTCAGCCTGACAATTTTAACAAATCTAACAAATCTAATGAGAAGATATGATTTCAAGTTAGAAAATTGAATTCTACTTTTATAATTTTCTTTGAAGTTTCAACTTGCCCCAAAATAAAGTGGATTTGTTTAATAATAATTTATAAATATCAACAAGATTTCAAATAAATGATTTCTGAAAATGACATTATGATTTGAAAGTGTGTGAACATTGATTTTTTAGTTTGATACAATATAATTTAAATATTTGCTTTCCTTTTATCGAACTAAGAATGAGAATAGGATTAAGTTGGTTAATTTATTGTAATGCATATTTTATTTATTCTTCTTTTTCTTTTTTATGGGCATCTTTTCATTTTTGTGGACACTATTAGTTATAGAACTAATAGATATGTATATTGGTGATATTTAGTTAGTATGGTTAATCAGGATCATTTTTTTAGTTAATGTTAAGTAAATGTGTGCATATCTTAACATCTTATTATTAATATTGTTACATAATATAACAGGTATATAATGATATGCATATAATTTTTCATGTAATGATATGCATATAATTTTTCATGATATGTGACACTGTTTAATGTAGCTCATAATTTCTTTCATACTATTAATGCCGCTCATTATTGTCATTAAATAAATAACCTTCAAATGATTAAAATGTGGTAAATATCATTGTTATGCTTCGATGTTTCAAAGGGATATTTATTTTTATTAAACTTAAGAAATTTAAGGTATAATTTAAATATAAGGGGTAGCTTAAAATGACAAAAATTAATTTGAGAGGTAAAAGAAGGCTAGCAGTGACTGGATAAAGGATCATACGAGGTAGAATTGATAGAGTTGGCCTCATTTTTCAGGGGGCTGAATTGAGCTACAAGAAGGTAGTTTATCAAATAGTTTGTATAGAAATTGCAATCAAACAATGTTAACACATTTCTTTAAAGGATTTGTATGAAATATGCATATATCAACTATAGTAGTAGTATCATATAACAATGACAACATTCAACAATACCATCCCCATTGACAAAATAAAATTTTCTTTGGGGATTTCCATCAAATAGTTTGTATGCGATGAATCATTAACCCGTCTCAACATTTATTCAAACTCTATGAATGCAAACTAATATAACAACATCCATAAGGAATATCTCCTAAATTATACTAGTCTAAATAATTTATAGTAGAAATTCGAACATGACCTCTTTTGCATGACTTTAGGAGCATCGATGAAGCATGAATTCCTTTTATCATATATCCAAAAATATGAGGACCCAATATATGAAATATGTACCAGAGGATCAACAATATTTCCCTTCACTTTGGTCTAAGTTTTGCCTACTAGAAATGCCCAAAATAAAACTTATAAAATAAATTCCAATATTACCCGTCAAAAGAAGAATTTATGGACCCCAATGTCCTCTAATAATATTTCCTAAAATTTTGTGATCCTTTGTTAGAATATTGGAATATAAGATCAATGGAATTCCCTTCATTTTGGTCCATGTTTTAGCTTCTACAATGTCCCAAAAGAAAAGTTATAATATAATTCCAACATGGCCTATTGAAAGATGTTTTTAGGAAGACCAATCTCTCAACTTAAGCTTTTACAAAATTTAATACATATGAAAAGCTACAACTAAATAGTGTAATAACTAAAACTATGATAAACTTATTGCAGGGTAAATGCATGTACATTTAAACTTTTCCAACATAAAAATTAAATAATTGTTCATTTCACTAAAGCTTTTCTACCAACAATACCATTAACATAGAAATAAATATTTGTCTATTGTATCCAAAAAATACTAAAAAATACAGTAGGGTGATCCACATGTGACCCCAACATAAGCACAAATTTGCTACAATTTTTTTACAAATTGACACCCATGTACCAAATATTGAAGCCCCAAGGAGAACTTAATAAGGAGTTTTTCACACATTTGAATTTAGTCCAAATTTTGAAACTAGAAGTGAATTTCATTCTCCTTCACACACATAGAGTAAAACTCCATAATGAGAATTTTCATCTTTCAACAGGCTTGTATACAATAAAATTTCATGTAGGTATTCATAACATAAGGGAGTTATTATTTGATCCTTGTAGTAACTTAGCCCCTCCCCCTTTAGCGATTTATGTGCCATAAACAAATAGGACAATTCCAAGTCCTCATAGCCATCTATTGAAAAGAGAAACAACCACAACACATTCATTTCCTTCCACATAAGCTATCTCTAAAAGCTTTTAACTAGTCAGAAGGTCTGAAGCTCATTAGGTTCTTTCACCATTAATTTTCCTAATTTGAATTTTCTAAGAGAGAGAGAGAGAGAGAGAGATGTATGAGAGAGTAATATAAGAGAGAAGAACTAGAAGCTTAGGAACTAATAAGTAGAACCCTTTGACTGTTCCCCCTCTTATTTTCATAATCGCACTTTAACCATTTGTCTTCCCAACCTTTTAGCTTCTTATGAAAACTAATCATCACAACAAAGGGAAATATTCACCTGATGTATGCCTTTCCTCTTAAGTCAAGCTTTCCTCCTCCCCAAGGAATCATAATTTCTTGGTTGTTCTCTTTATTTAGTTCTAGGATTTTTAATAATAAAATAAAGAATACATCATATAATAGAGTTTGACATCATAACATTAGTGTTGGTACGCCAAAATTATATTTTCTTAATTACATTACAAATTTGGGGTAATGAAATGGGTTTCACAATACCCTCTCCCTTTAAAAAATATTTTTCTTGGTGTTCTACAATATGTAGAAACATTCTATGTAGAAGAAGGGATATGACACAATCATATCAGCAACATTATCCATGTCCTTAGTTTCAACTTTGAGAAATTTCATTCGTTTTTCATGGCCTAGTTACCTATATACCTTTTAGTATTCTTGCACATTCCTCATTGGTTATCCATTGCTTCACAAGGCTTCCACAAGGAATAACTGGAGTTCATCACTTCCTAGGAGACACCAAATGAATTGATTATCCCAATTAGTATGCACATGGGTCTTTTATACAAATTCATTTAAGTACCCTCTTCCTTGTACTCACACATATTCCAAGTTTAGATGTTCCCTTCTTTGCCTCCCTAGTTGCTTATGTGATCCAATCCTTGGCAAATTTTCCTTGCATAAGAAGAGTCTAAGGGCTTATGAATTGTTACAACTAATTCATTACAACTAATTCATCCCTCTATATTTCTCTAAATAACATGACATATTTGTCATAACATAACTTGTGGCAATAAATGTCTGTCATAACTCATGGACCTTTTTTGAATTGTCATGTGCTATCTCAAATTCTTTCACTTGAAACCTTGTCTCCACTTGGTTGGAATATATGTCAAAGAGAGTGGTGTTATTATTATTATTATTTTTATTATTGTTATAACACCCCTTCTTGAGCTAGAGTGGAGTGAAAGTTATGATTTTCTACATGACACACTTATTCCCAAAAAATGAATTTCATTATCATTTCCCAACAATTTAATTTCTTTACAATTCGGACCATTGAAGATAAGGATACATGGGATATTTACAATTATATTTTAGTTTTCTCATAGTATTTGATACCAATCATGTCCTTTCAAGGAACATTAACATGAATTTAGCCCAAATTGGAGAAAGAGAAACCAAAGGATTATGAACTAGAGGTAGTGTAGGTGCCAAATGTGGCCAAGCCGAATAGACGTAGTGTGGGGGCCAAATGTGGCTAAGCCTAAAGAGAGGTAGTTTGATGGGCATGGATGTTGGCGAGGGGTTGTACACATGAGAATTAATATTTAAGAAAGAAAAGAAAATAAAACAATAATATTAATAATAATAATAATAATAATAATAATAAAAGTGAAAGAAAAAAAATAATAATAACCATCTTATGTATTGATTAACATAAATTCAGTGAGGAGCCCATGATTACAATTATATTTCTAATTAGTTTGAATTAGAATAGTCTATTGA
Source organism: Pinus taeda (assembly GCA_000404065.3). Taxonomy (NCBI): domain Eukaryota; kingdom Viridiplantae; phylum Streptophyta; class Pinopsida; order Pinales; family Pinaceae; genus Pinus; species Pinus taeda. Next base: position 97,838 of record APFE030705780.1, read on the forward strand.
TAGATATGATTCTTTTAACATGGTGGTTCTACTTGTGAATTTTTTTTTAAGGTATTGATCCGTTGAGAGAATACACCTTTAATATCTCCATAAACTCAACTAAGAGCCCATTTTCTACTTCTTCCATAGTATCTTGTTGGAACTATTATTTCTTGTTTTTTTTTTTATTGTCTATGAAGTATCATAATCTGCAACTTCAAATCTATATTACGAATAAACTCTACAATTGGTCAAACTTGATTTTCTAATATGTTCAAGGTCAAAGGCACTACTAATATTATGCTAATTAATCCTAGTCATCTAATGAATAATAGATGAATTGGACTTGCAGAAATTATGCAAATAAAAAGCAAAGAACTAAAGTAATGTAATGCACTATATTCTATAAGAGATGAATTCCATTCAACATTATAATGTCTATACTGGCACAACCATCATTAGCTCACATCATCAACTCAGATAGCTCTCATCCCAAAATAGGTGGAGGCAATCTCCTTACAGGATTTCAAGTCGATTTCGTTATGCAACATAACCTTCAAGATCATCACAAAAATCATAGATGAAACGATTAAAGTGACACTGGCCATTTTCCTTACAAAGGATCAACATGCTTTTTTGAAGGGGAGGAATATCCTGGATGTTGTGGCTAATACTCAGGAAAGTCTGTTTACTATTCTATCAAAGAAGTCAGATGCTGCCATCCTTAAAATTGATTTACAAAAAGCTTATGACTGTTTAGAATGGGGATTTGTAAGATGCTTACTAGCGAAGATCGGCCTAAATTCAAACTCTATTAGCTGGATCATGGCAGGTGTGGAAAATTTGAACTATGTTGTCATTATTAATGGTATGCCTTCTCCTTTTTTTCCAGCTAAAAGGGGACTCCGTCAAGGCTTCCCCCTCTCTCCCCTTCTATTCATCCTGGCAATGAATTCGCTAAGCCTTAACATAAACAAAGTTGTCTCAGAAGATATATGCAAGCCTGTAAAGATCTGTAGGAATACATTCATCTTGCACAATCTTTTCATGGATGATGTCCTCTTTTTTGCAATGCTATGTAGGGTATCGTGGACTTGCCTCAATGACATCCTTAACAGATTCTAAAGAGCTACTGGATTATATATAAACATGGCTAAATCTATCCTTTTCCACAACGACATCAATTTGGAAATGGTTAAATGGATCTTCGAACTATTTGGAATCCAGTCGAGATCGATAAAAGATGGCTTAAAGTACCTTGGTTTTCAGTTAAAAGCAAACAGTTATTCTAAAGCAGACTGGCAGTGGTTGATAAACAGGTACTATAAGAAGATCTCGGCTTGGGAATAAAGGTGTTTATCGTTGGCAAGAAGAGTTGTATTAGTTCAAGTTGTATTAACACAAATGGTTGTTTACTGGGCTCATATTTTCTTCCTACCCGCAAGCATCATCCAGAAAATGAATAAGATATCTGCTAATTTTATTTGGGGTGGTAAATCAAATCAGCAAAAGTATCACCTTGCTAAGATGGAGAAGATATTTATGCCCAAGAGTATGGGTGGTTGGGGTTTACTGGACTTGAGGACTTTTGGCAAAGCTCTCCTTTGTAAATCTCTGTGTAGAGGAGTTTTCAGGGAAGGTCCATGGAGCTCCATCATCAAAAAGAAATACGTGAAAGGAAGAGGTATGGAGTACTGGTTCAAGAAAGGTAGGATTGGAGCCAAATATGGCTCTGTTATTTGGCTCAATTTCCGGAAGATTGAAAAATATTTTTTAAACAATTTGAAGTGGAGTTTGCAGACGGGAAACAGAATACTTATTGGCATTGATCCCATCATGGGTGATCGGGAAGGCATATCAATCCCAGGAAAGCTTCTTAATTTTTTCCACAGAAATTGTTTTTTACTTGGGACAAGCTCATATCTGTGTGGCATGGTCCTATCCCCCTCTGGAAGGAGTCTACTTATTTTGGAATGCCAGCGTCACTGGCTGATCTATGGATGTCTGTAAAGGAATCGCTGGCTAGTTATGGCTTTCATCGTTCATTGACAGCTGACTATCTGACCTGGGCAGTTCCAAAAGCTTGTTTTCTGCCGCTAGTAAAAGATATTTACAAGGATTTGATCGGATTAAAGACTCCCCTCGCTAGCTTGGTTTTTCCTTCGCTCTTATGGAAGACAGGATGCCCTCCAAAGTTCATTTTGTTCTCATGGTTAGTGTTCCAAAATAAAAATTTGACATGGGAAAATTTGAGAAAAAGCAGTTGGCATGGTTCGAGCAGATGTGCTATGTGTGAGTCTTATGAAGAATCTAATTTTCACATGTTTGTCAAATGTCAATCTTCATTACATGTCTGACAAGATCTGACAAACATATATGGTTTCCCCCTCGTTGATTTTGATTCAGTTCAGGAAGCTTATGTGTGGTGGAACGGGCAAACAGACTCATGGAGGCCCTTGGTTATTATTGTCCTTTGGTACATAAGGATATGGAGAAACAATAAATATTCAATGAATCAAAGATCCCCCTAAATTCTACTGTGCAACAGATCATAGCATCCTTTGATGCTATGCCAATGAAGCATTCCAAAATGAAAAAAGGCATTAGTAATGCACAGGAGTTTATTAGCACAGGGTCCCCATGTGCGTTTTTTGATGGAGCTGAACAACAAAATGTATGTGGTTGCGGGGTTCACATCATAATGGACAAGGATCTTCAATACTTTATTTCTTGGAATGGAGGAAAGGGTACAAACAGTCTGGCTGAGGAGAGGGCTCTAGTAGGCCTTCTTGTTTTTTGTATTTTTCTTGATATTCAAGCTATTTCTATTTTTGGTGACTCTAAATCTGTAATTGGTCATGTCCTGGGGATGAGCCACATCAGAAGCCCTACCTAGTAGGCTGGATGGACCGGATCATGTTTTTTTGGGGTCTCATAAAAGGAAAATCCATAGGACACATCTGTCGTGCTGAAAATCAGCAAGCAGCCTACTTGTCAAAGGAGGGTCTGCTTCTTGTTGCAAGCTCATGGTCTCTGAAGATATCAGATGGTGAGAACTCTTGCCTTGTCTAGGATTTCTCCATCTTGGGATCATAACTCCCCTATGGCGTTTTCTCAAGTTTTTTCTTTATCATCTTTTTGCTGTTTAATCATTTTTGGACAGGCCGAGGCATATAATTCCCTGGGATCTAAGACTCATATAAGAAATGATTGTGGCCTACGAAACATATATCTATGATTCTCATATAGGATATGGGTTATGGTATGTGATACATATATCAATGATTTTCTGTATATGTCTGATGTTTTTTGTTTTAGCTCTGATGTTTTCCCAACCCTCGTGGGAGAATCATCTTATCAGTTTATGTTATCAGATTTGTGTAAAGATCAAGATCTATCAGCTCTAGTCAGTTGTATTATGTACTATCTGGACCTTTATATTATCTCAATATGATGTATGAAGCTTTTTCGTTTTGAAAAAAACCACATTAAAAATATTAATGTGGTTGATATATGCCGAAGGCTTAAACTAAATTATTAGTAAAAAATTATTAAAATAAATAGTAGTCAATAGTTAAAGAAATATTAGTAAATTATTATTGTATATTATACAACAAATAAATATAAACTATAAATAAAAAATAAAAAAAAATATATTATACTTTTCAATAAATATTATTAGAAAGAAATCCATATTTTATTTATTATAAAAAATGAAATAATTAATTATTATTATTATTAAAAAAGAATTACTTTTATATATAGTCATTTTTTATTGTTAATTTAATTAATATATATTTATGTTATTATATTATTCAAGTCATGCTTGGTCTTACAATTCACTCTAATTGACTATTGTCGAAGGACATAAAAAAAGACACTATATCGTTAAACCCCTATGTATTAAACACTCTATATTATAAGTCTAATATTAGAAACCCTAATATTAAAACCTTTATTATATATTGTATATTATGGACCCTAATATTAAACCTGATATTATTAACATTAATACTAAAAACCCCATATTAAATTGTGAATATTGAATTGTTTGTAATAACTCTATTTTAAAATTATTGTTAAACTAGGTTGAATTAGAAAACATGTCAACATATAATCATGTTAACGCACATTTAGATGCATATAGAAAACATGAAAGACTTATATTTATATCAATACACAGTTACTCACATACATGTAGCTATAACATGTCATAGGTATAAAATGTTGTCAACCATCGTCAAGCATGGTCAAACATGGTCTAATGTCAAATTTTCACAAAGACTATCTGAATATGAAAATCAAGCATGGTAAACTATGGTAAGCCATGTTTCAATGTCGCATTGTGACAAAGATTGTCTCTATATGAAAATTAACCATGGTTAATGATGGTCAACCATGTTTATTTTACCATTTATAATATTTATCATAGGGGTTATATACCTTGGTTTATATAATAAGAATCCTAGGGTTTAATATTATTCCTAGGCTTTAATGTTATTCCCTTGGGTTTATTAATTGTAGGGTTTATTTACCTATTTTTTAAGATTAATGCTAGGGTTGAATGTTATTCCCTTAAGTTTTTCATATTAACCCCTTAGGTTTATAATATTGGTTGTGAGGCTTAAAATATTAATGCTAGGGTTTAATATTTTTTATGATTTATAATATTTATCTGAGGGTTTTTATCCCTTGTGTTTATAATTTTAATCCCTTGGGTTTATAATATCAATCCTTTGGGTTTGTGACAATGATTTTCTCTATATGAAAATAAATCAATGTCAGCCATGGTGAGTCACGGTCAACATTGGTCAAACATGATTGACCATGGTCAATTATTGTAAACCATGGCTGAAATTCACATTGTTACAAAGATTTTCTTAATATGAAAACTAACCATGCTCAAGCATGGTCAATAATGGTCCAATGCCGCATTATGAGAAATATTGTCCCAATATGAAAATGAGTCATGGTCAAGCATAGTTAATCATAGACAACCATGGTCAACAACCGTGATCACATTGTGCCAAAGATCATCTCATGGTCCTAAGTATCATTTTGACAACCATGGTAAACCATGTTCAACCCTCATCCAAAATTGCATTGTGACAAAGATTGTGTCAATATAAAAATAAACTAGGGTTAACCATGGTCAAATGTATCATTGTGTCAAAGATTGCCTTGAAATGAAAATCAATCATGGTCAACCATGCTTAACGATGGTCGAATCTTACATTGTGATAAATATTGTCTCAATACAAAAATCAAACATGGTAAATGATGGTCAACCATTTCTATTTTAGTGTTTATAATATTAATGTTAGGCTTTATATAGCTTGGATTTATAATATTAATCCATTGGATTTAATATTATTCCCTTGGGTTTCTTAATCTAATAGTTCATATTCCTAGGATATACTATTATTCATAGCGTTTATAATATTAATCCTAGGGTTTAATATAAATCCAGTGGGTTTATAAGAATGGTCAGCTATGGCTGATGTCACATTGTGACAAAGATTGAATCTCGGTCCAACATCACATTGTGACAACCATCATCATCCATGGTCAACCATGGACGACCATGGTCCAACATAGCATTGTGGAAAATATTATCACAATATGAAAATCAACCATGGTCCTATGCCACATTGTGACAAATATTATCTCAATATGAAACTCAATCATGGTCAACCATAGTCCAATGCTGCATTATGACAAATATTATGTCAATATTAAAATCAACAATGGTCAAGCATGTTTATTTTAGGGTCTATAATATTTATCTTAGTTTTTATATACCTTGGGTTCATGATATTAATCTCTTAGGATTAATATTATTCTCGTGTATCTATAATCACTTGCCATTTTAATATTAATCTCTTGGTTTCATTAGTCCCTTTAATTTGTAATATCACATGGTCTAATGTTACATTGTGACAATTATTGTATCAATTTGAAAATCACCATGGTCAAGTGTGGTTAACCATGGTCCAGCGTCACATTGTAATGAAGATTGTCTCAATATGAAAATAAATCATGGTCAACCATGGTCCAACATTATATTTTGAGAGAGATACTCTCTATATGAAACCAACCAATGGTCAACGATGATCAACCATGTTTATTTTATCATTTGTAACATTTATCATAGGGTTTATATACATTGGTTTATATAATATTAATCTCATAGTTTATATTCTTAGTGTTTAATATTAATCTTAGGCTTCAATGTTATTCCATTCGGTTTTAAATATTAATCCCTTGGATTTATAATATTGGTCTTGAGGTTTAAAATATTAATTTTAGGGTTGAATGTTTATTTTAGAGTTTACAATATTTATCTTAGGGTTTATATCCCTTGGATTTATAATGTTAATCCATTTTGTTTATAATGTTAATCCCTTAGGTTTGTGACAATAATTTTCTATTTATGGAAATCAATCATGGCCAACCATGGTCATTCATGGTCATCATTGATCAAACATGGTTGAACATACTTAATTATGGTTAACCATGGTTGAACATCGCAATGTTAAAAAGGCTGTCTTAATATGAAAATCAACCATATTCAACCATGTTTAACCATTTTCCAATGTCACATTGTCAGAAATATTGTCTCAATATGAAAATGAGTCATGGTTGAGAATGGTCACTTTGTACCAAATATTATCTCATGATCCTACGTCTCATTTTGACAACCATGGTAAACCATTGTCAACAATGATACAACGTCTCATTGCAACAAATATTGTGTCAATATGAAAATCAACCAGGCTTAACCATGGTCATCCATGATCCAATGTCTCATTGTGACAAAGATTGTCTTGAAATGAAAATCAATCATGGTCAACCATTCTCAAACCTTGTCCAACGTCACATTATGATAATGATTGTCTCAATCTAAAAATCAAACATGGTAAACAACTATCAACCATTTTTATTATAGGGTTATTGTATTTAGCTAAGCCTTTATATAACATGGGTTTATAATAATAATCCCTTGGGTTTAATATTATTCCATTGGGTTTATAATTCATTGGCTTTTTAGTATTAATCTATTGGGTTAATTATTCCCTTCGATTGATAATATCAATATGTTGAGTTTATTAATCCAAGAGCTCATATTAGCAGGGTATAATATTATTCATAGGTTTTATAATATTAATCCTATGCTTTAATATAAATCCATTGGATTTATAATCATGGTCAACTACGGTCCAACGTCACATTATGACAAATATTTTCTCTTTGTCCAACATAACATTGTGACAAAGATTGTCTCTTTGTCCAATGTCACATTGTGAAAACCATCATTATTCATGGTCAATGATGGATGAGAATGGTTGAATGTAGTATTGTAACAAGATTGTGTCAATATGAAAATGAACCATGGTTAACCATGATCCAATGTGTCATTGTGACAAAGAATGTCTTGAAATAAAAATCAATCATGGTCAACCATTGTCCAATGTCACATTATGATAAATATTGTCCCAATATGAAAATCAACCATGGTAAATGATGCTCAACCATTTTTATTTTAGGGTTTATAATATTTATCTAAGGCTTTATATAGATTGGATTTATAATACTAAACCCTTGGGTTTATCATCCCTTGGATTTTTAGCACTAATTTGTTGGGCTTATTATTCCTTTTGATTTGTAATATTAATCCCTTGAGTTTATTAATCTAAGGGTTTATATTCCTAGGGTATAATATTATTCATAGTGTTAATAATATTAATCCTCGGATTTGATATAAATCTCTTGAGATTATAATCAATTCCAACCATTGTCCAACATCACATTAGACAATCATCATTGTCCATAGTCAACTACGGACGACCATGGTCAAACGTAGCATTGTGATGAAAATTGCCACAATATGAAAATCAACCATGGTCATCCACAATCAACCATGGTCCTACATCACATTGTGAAAAATATTTTCTCAATATGAAAATCAATCATGGTCAACCGTAGTCTAGTATCGCATTGTGATAAAGATTATGTCTATATGAAAATAAGCCATGGTTAACCATGCTTATTTTAGGGTTCATAATATTATCTTAAGGTGTATAAAATTTGGGTTTATAATATTAATCCCTTGGGTTTATATTAGTCCTTTGGGTTTATAATCAGTTGGATTTTTTAGTATTAATCCCTTGCATTCATTAGTCCCTTTGGTTTATAATATCACATGGTCTAATGTTACATTGAGATGAATATTATCTCAATTTGAAAATCACCATGGTCAACCATGGTCAAACATTGCACATTAACAAAGATTGTCTCAATATGAAAATCAGTCATGGTCAACAATGATCCAACCTCACATTTTGACAGAGATTGTGTCTATGAGAAAACCAACTTTAGTCAACGATGGTGAGCCATGTTTATTTTAACATCTATAATATTTATCATAGGATTTCTATGCCTTGGTTTATATAATATTAAAATTACAATTTATACTCCTAACAATAAAAGTAAATTAACTTTTTTTATTAATTAGTATTATTAATTAATTTTTATTACTATTTAGGTTAAATATAATTATTTTTAAATGTTATTTTTATATTTTTTGTCAATGGCTTGTGTGATAGATACAAATGAAGCCTTTGACATATGTCAACCACATTTACTAAAATGATTGCTATTATTACTAAATAATTATTGATATTACGATTATTATTATTATTATTATTATTTAATATTACCACTATTATCAATTAATCTTATTATTAAATAAATAATGCATTAAACAGTTTAAAATTATATAATATTAAATAAAATTAAATATGAAATAATACTTAATAATAATAATAATAATAATAATAATAATAATATTTTTATTGTAATAGTTTTTTAATATTATTTTTAATATTATATATTTATCAATGGTAGATACAATTGAAGCCTTCGAGGTTTTTCACCCACATCAATAATTTTAATGTGGTTGTGCTAGTAACAAATTTAATTGACAGATATTATAAACCCTAAAATAAAAATGCTTGACCATCATTTACCATGGTTTATTTTCATGTTGAGACAATATTTATCATAATGCGATGTTGGACAATCATTGCGAGCGATGTTGGACATCGGTTGAGAATGGTTGACCACGACTGATTTTCATTTCAATACAATCCTTGTCACAATGAGACAATGGATTATGGATGACCATGGTTAACCGTGGTTGATTTTCATATTGACACGATATTTGCCACAATGAGACGTAGGACCATGACATAATATTTGGCACAAAGTGACAATTGTTGACCACAGTTGACCATGGTTGATTTTCATATTAAGACAATCTTTGTAACATTGCTACATTCAACCACGATTGACCATAATTGACCATGGTCAACCATGTTTGACCAATGCTGACCATGAATGACTATGGTTGAAGATGATTGATTTGCAGAAAGAGAAAATCGTTGTCACAAACCTAAAGGATTAGCATTATAAACGCAGGGGATTAATATTAAAAACACAAGGGAATAACATTGAAGCCTGAGATTAATGTTAAACCCCATGAATATAAACCCTAAGATTAATATTATATATATGAAGCTATATAAACCCTATGATAAATATTATAAATGGTAAAATAAACATGTTTTACCATTGTTGGCCATGGTTGATTTCCATAGTGAGACAATTTTCATCACAATATGACACTAGGTCATGGATGACCATGCTTTACCATCGTGATTTTAAAATTGAGACAATCATTGTCACAATGTGATATTAGACGATCTGATATTATACACAGAATGGACTAATAAACCCAAGGGATTAATAATAAAAACCCAAGCGATTATAAATGCAAGGGAATAATATTAATCCTAAGGGATTAATATTATAATCCCAAGGTATACAAAATATAAGATACATATTATAAACCATAAAATAAACATGGTTGGCCATGGTTGATTTTCATATTGACATAAACTTTGTCACAATGCAACATTTGACCATGGTTTACCATGATTTATCTTCATATTGAGACAATCTTTGTCACAATGAGACATAGGACCATGGTGTATGTTCATTTTATGGTAATCTTTGCCACAATGCTATGTTGGACCATGGTCGTCAATGGTTGACAATGGATGATAGTGGTTGTCACAATGTGACATTGGACCATGGTTGACCATGATTATAAACACAAGGAATTTATATTAAACCCTAGGATTAATATTATATACCCTATAAATAATATTATATCCAAGGAGTATGAACCAATTCATTAGTAAACCCAAGGGATTGATATTATAAACTAAAGGGAATAATAAACCCAACATATTAATACTAAAAACCCAAAGGATTATAATCCCATTGGAATAACATTAAGCCCAAGGGCTCAATATTATAAACCCATGATATATAAAGCCTACGCTAAAGTAAAAATGGTTGACCATCGTTTAACTTGGTTGTTTTTCATATTGAGACAATCTGTATCACAATGTGATGTTCAACCATGGTTGACCATGGTTGACCATGGTTGGCCATGATTTATTTTCATTTCAATTCAATGTTTTTCACAATGAGAGATTGGATCATGGTTGACCATGGTTAACCCCCATTGATTTTCATATTGACACAATATTGTTCACAATGCAACATTGGATGATCGTTGAGCATGGTTTACCATGGTTGTCACAGTCATACATAGGACCATCAGATGGTCTTTGACACAATGTGACCATGGGTATTGACCATGGTTTACCATGATAGATCTTCATATAGAGAAAATCGTTGTCACAAACCCAATGGATTGATGTTATAAATCCAATGGATATAAATCCTAATATAAGTATTATAAACCCGAAAATAAACATTAAGACCTAACATTAATATTTTAAACCTCGGGATAAATATTATAAACCCAAGTGATTAACATTAAAAACCCAAGGGAATAACATTAATACTAGCATTAATATTAAACCATAGATATATAAACCCTAAGATTAATAAACCCAAGGGAATAACATTGAAGCCTAGAAATAATATTAAACCCTAGGAATATAAATAGTAAAATTATTATTATATAAACCAAGGTATATAAACCCTATGATAAATATTATGAATGATAAAATAAACATAGTTTACTATCGTTGACCATGGTTGACTTTCATATAGAAAAAGTCTTTGTCACAATGTTGTAACACACCTCCATTGTATGTAAAACTCTTATAACCTAAGCTAAGAAAAGCTAGGTCTGATGTGTGACAGGAAATGTAAATACTTTATGAAATAAATAAAATAATTAGTCACTTAGAAAAGTAAGACACCAATAGATGATATTTCTTGCCAAACACCATTGGTTAATGGGAAGGGATAATTCTTTCATGATAACGCTTCTAGATCAAATTCCAGATAAGCTTAATTGGTTGGACATAAATATGCATTAAGCTAATTAGTTGGAGAAAGACGCTAAGTTAAGAAAAACATAAAAGCCTTGTGGGAGAGAAAGGCAAGCTTTTATGAGGAAAAGCCTCACGAGAGATAAAGGTGAGCTTTTCTGGGAAAATCCTAGGCAAATGGATAGAAAATATGCATAAAGGTCAGACTCTGCTAATGGAAACCATATCATGAAACACGGTATGAAATACCCATTGAAGAGATCAACATAGGCATTTGATCCATGGGAAGAACTCTCGGCTCAAGGCTGAATTGGAAGTATCAGTTCTAGGTTGGGTGGCGTTGCTCGGTTTTCCAAGTGACATTATTTCAATTTATCATGTTAGATTTCATTGCATGGGATGTACTATATGTTGTTCCCTCCCTTGTATATTGTTGAATTCTCTGAGCATATGTGTATAGTTGCATGTGTGATCTTCGTGAATGTGGATGATTGAACACTGATGCATGAAACAACTATGTGAGATGAATAATTATGTTTTAAGGTTTCCATTGCATAGTTGGTGGTTCAGGTTATCCACGTTAGGCCTTTGTACCATGAATTGTATCTACTAAATATCATCTTAACTATTTATTCTTTATGATTCATATTGCATAAGATATATGACAATAATACTTCGACTATGACAATAAGACTATGAACATGTTAGATGACAAAGTTAGCTACAATGTATTTATGACAATGTCTCCATTAATGCTCGTGTTAAATCCTGAAAGGAACGGAACTAGAATGCAGGATCTTGAATGATAATCATTGATTCCTTCCTCTGCAATGTGATGTATGCATGAGTAGAATTGCATGTGTTGACTTTGTCTATGGGATGATTAAATATAGATGCATGTGGAAATTATTACATGTACGTTTAACCCAAGTTAAATTTAGTGAATGAACATAATTTGGGGTTTTTACTATTAGGTCAAAGAGGTACGTGACAAATGGTATCACAGCATTAAGTTCAAACATTGTGCCTGTGGGCCAGTCCACCACTGTAAGATATGAATAAGATGTAGGTCGTAATTTAAGTCTTACACAATTAAGAAATTTAGTGAAGGGTTTGAATATAAATTACCATAATACAAATATTCCAAAATTTTTTGAAGGGGGATGTTGAAGAAATAACACAGATAATTTATATGTGAAGCAGAAATAGTAATTCTGTCTAAAGTCATTTATGGTAGAAAAAAACATAGATTAAGAAGATATAGATATATAGACAAACTGAAACGATAGTAATTCTGTCGAAAGTCATTTATGGTAGAAAAAAACATAGATTAAGAAGATATAGATATATAGACAAACTGAAACGATGCATCCATGCATAATACTCTAGCCTCAGGATTGAAAATTAAAGTAAATACCCATGCTGACAAAGCTGTCATATCAGAACTTGATACTTTATACATCTTCTCTAGGAAATATATTTAAATGATTTAATCTTATAAATAATAATTTGGTATATCCCTCATATAAAGTTGGATTAAAAAAATTATCCTCCCCTATCTAGTGGCCTCTTTACTTGTTTATTTGAAGCATGGGTGTTCTATTGAAAGAGAAGCTACTACTCCAAGATTTCCTTGTCCTTGGAATATTACCAATTCTCCTTTGAATAAATCCTGCCACTCACAATGGCTGCTTGACTTTGGTGATGCGTGAATGTTGCTACATCAAGGAGAAATGCACGTCTACTGACATCGTCAAATAGTGGATTTTAAATACAAATTTGAGGTATCAAAGATTATTCGCGTATGTCTACTTTTTCCAGCTACGTGAACAAAACTCTTATATCTCTATTAGCAAACAAATTGGTTAAATTGGATTGTCATGTTTCGCTTTAATTCTATACATTTTATACATTTGTGGAAAAAACATATATAATAATACTCCATGTGTAAAGTCATGGATTAAATTCAGAAATCCTAAATATTTTTAATTATCATTGGGCTCCCATTATCAGCCTTGGGTACAATTTTCGGTGACGGTTGGGAAGGGCACCGTGGTAGGGAATGATAGTAAAATCACCTAGAAGGGAAAAAAAAAAAAAATCGGAAATTAATTTTTGAATACAAATGTTTGTATATACTATAAACTGCAAAAGGGTAATATTTGCATCAAGCTTGATTGCTTTTGTGTATACGCAGAGATGCATCACAAAAAGGAGTGTAGGTATGCTACTAGATGATATGAGTATCCATTGGGAAACCTTGGGCAGTGTGAACAGGATGTGAGCCTACGAAATTATTGTATCCAAAAGATTTCAACCAGATACTAACCGTTGGTTAAAAAACAATATAGCATTTCAGTTTCGATAGAAACATTACAATCGGCCTTTTGGTGTGTTTGACAGAAGTTTTGACTCTTAGGCATTTATATGCTATCAATGTCACCAGGCAATGTCTGACATCATCTCTAAGAGCCGAGCAGGCATGGTAATTCATGGGCTGGTGGGTACCGAGCCTCGTGTTCGAACTAAGAAAGTAATGTTTTTTTAATTGCTTTCTTACTGGTTGTGCAACTCACGAAATTTACAAAAAAGGAAAAAAAACCCACGCTTTTGAGCTTTAAATCATGCTCGATTTTGGTAATATCTGTTAAAACACACAACCCACACCTTGCCGAATTGAGTAACTGAAGTTTCCTTCTCCATTTTCCTTATCAGCAAAGCTAGAGGTATCTGAATGCAGATTGAGTTGCGGCAAAAGAATTCTAGTTTCATATGACAACATGGGGTTAGTTTTTTTCATGATGTTTTGTTGTAAGTATGCGCATACATGCATTCGGGTTCGACATCATTGATAAACTAATTGGTGGCTTTTCATTGATGTGAAAATATTTCATACCCAATCGATCTAATTAATGACATCAGATTCTACCATCTATTGTGAGGAAAACTTGTGAAGTTTTCCCATCTATATAATGCAAAAGAGCATTCGATTTGCCAAATCAATCGCACATGTTGTCTTATACAGTGCCCTGGTGGATCTCTGAAGCTTTCATATTTTGGCAGGCATGCTATTTGGATTAGTTGAAAACAGTTCAACTCAAATTTTATTTCGTGGATGAATTTTGACACAATGGGATGTGAATAAGTGATTTGAAGAGCTGGTTAGCCTAGCCCAGATTAAAGCAAGTCGTATGAGCATATATACTAAGGACATAACAGAATAAAATACTTCGCCATGTCTTGCGTCCTGCAAGATAACGTGCTACGTTTTGGACAAGTATTGTGATTCTCCTGTTATTGAGACAAAAAAATAAAAATTAGCTATATATATTCATACCCAAATTGTTTTTCTGTTAGTTACAAAATTGGGCAGCAATTAAGGTGACAACTTTCCATCGGTGCATGAATCAGTGAGTAACCCAGTCAGCCTGCATAAACTTATTGTGATAGTGACGTTGATTGAAATATAACATACATGTTGCATTCTACCTTTTAATGTTTGTGAACCGCTAGATTCTAGTTCCATGATATCCTTGGACTAGGAACGGTGTGCATTAACTCTAAACTTTCTCCTTTTGCAATATTTTGGTTTCTTTGCATTTATCTATCCTTTCACCAAATTATTATTAACTTTTAAAAAATCTATAAAGGTTTGAATACAAGTTGAAGTAAGAGTACATTTATAAATTTGATTATTACCTCAATCTCGATCTATTGTTTTGCCTCTAGATTCTGCAAGTGAAGGGATGTAGTGTGAGATGTTCAATCGTTAGTTTAACAATATGAATATTCTTTCAAAATTATTATAAAATTTGGATACCACTAAACAATGATGTTGTGAAGGCAAGTCCATATTGCACCATAAGAATTTATCATTTGTCTATCAGTAAAGGTATTACTTTATTTTAATGAACATATTATTAGATGTTTCTTTTCAATTTTAATGTTCAATGTAGAAGGCTTTGGTGAAGATAATTTATACTTTGTTTCCTTAAATCAATACTATTAAACATAGTTTTATCCAGTGCATATCCTATAGAAATATTATGTGACTACAACAAATTGTGGAGAATTTTTTTAGCTATGCTTTTGTGAAAGAAAAACTATATTTAACTTTCTTGTCATGTCTTTGAAATTGTTACATTGTGACCTTAGTGAATGGCATGTGATGGAAACTATGTCGGTAAATTATTCATCCTATATTCTCATTGGAAATAATCCAGTGGAAGGATCTTGAAGTTTCATGACATTTATTCACAAAATTAATTGGAAATGTAGATAATAATGAGCTCACTATTGGTAGTCCTTTAGTGGATACATTGTTGTCAATGATTCAGTCGCAGGTGGATATTACTTCCATTAGTGTGTGATATCTACCAATTAGTATTAATTTTCCTCCTATACTTGCAAATGTTTTATGTTGATTCTAACAAAATAATCTGTTGCTTGCATCCTTTCCTAATTGAATATTAGCAAGATTTCAGATCAACTCTCAAGTGGGCTCCTGCACACCATAGAGAGTAAGCTTTCCTAATATTTCTATATTTTTATCCTTATTCTATTGATGGTTTCTTCTTTCATCTTGACAATAACAAGATCTAGGGGCCACTCTCATGTGGATTCCTTTGTTAAATATTTTCTAGGATACTTACACAGGGTTGAGCTAGTTTTAGATGTGCATAATAGAGAGGGATAAATAAACAATTTTGTAATAATTATGAAGTGTGTTTATTACAATGGAAGTGGGATGTTGTACCCATAATATTAATCAGATATTAAATTAGATCACAGGTAGTACCTCTGTATGGAATAGGGCGGTGAATAAGTAATTTTAAAGTATGATTATTGGATTAAATTTTTTATGATAAGGTCATCATGTTATTTTACTTATAGTAAAATCAAATTATGAGTTGTATGATTTTTTTGCAGGGGCATAGCTTAATAAAATTCCACCTAATACGGGTAAGGATAGACGAGTCATGAACATCATTTAATGGAATAAACTTTATGATTATAGAGATCCTAAGAAAGGATGATAATTGAAAGAGGAAATGTTGAACTCATATAAGGTAAAAGGAAAACATAAAAGATAAAATGACAAGTGCCATTTCCATATATTATGGTCAACACTGATTAAAATAAAAGTATAAATAACTGGTTGATTAATTGATTTCCAACTTAGAGCAGATTGATTGTATTTATTCATGAAGTTCCCATGAAATATTGTTAAGATCATGAAGGCAGGTCATAGTATAAGACTATGTAGTTGAACAAATTGTCCTTCAATTTAATCTTTTCATTAGTGCATCCATATTTAATGATGCAATCCATTTCAAAATGTAATTTTTCCATTGGGGAAAGTGTTATTGAAGTGAACTTAACCTTAAGAGGTAACATATGCATAGTTTGGACCTATAGGTTCTTGAGTGAAACCATACCTAAACAATTGTAACTAATAAGAAGAACAAATTTTATGGTCAAAGTGTGAAGAGTAGGCACACATGCAATGCAACTTACTATATGCAGGAAGATATCATACATTAATAATTATATGACCTTCATAAGGAAGTCAGTGGGTCTGACAACCAAAGTACCTCTAATGTAAATACATAATAGGAGTGTAAAAAGCAACTCTTGGTGCTTCATGGTTCATAGCAGAAAGATAGTATTAAGCTTATGAGTACATTATGAAAATTTCACTCAAATTTCTAATGTGAATTAAAATGTGCAACCTCAAAGTCCACAACCTTAATGAGCATATCCATCTAGATATATGTGGGCTTTTTTAAATATCTCACAAAGAAGAATGCTTCAGAAAGGTGCTTACAGTGGGATGATTGAAGATCTTACAATTATACTTTTTGAGGAAAGTGAAAAGGGAATAATGATCAAGGGGTTTCTACTTAGCTTAGTAAAGTATATTTGCAGATTATACATGACGGTACTTGATGCATTAGATAAATTCATAATATTATAATGAATAACAAGAATGGTATGCTAGATTCAGAGCATGATGGTTTAAGTTAATAAGAAATTTCTTGGAAAACCCAAAAAGTTTCGCAATAATACAACTTGTGATGATCTAAGGATCTTATGCTAGTAATAACATAACACGTGCATCAAGAAGATTATAAGGATAACCAATCATGCAATAGAAAACATTAGGATTATTCAACCATAGGGACGGCTGTGTAGTACTAGTAATCGAGGTTGTTGTGCAAGGATATGGTGATCTAGCAATCATACTAGCAGGAATACAAATGTTGTAGCACTATTCCCTAACAAGCAATATTGGGAAGTTTTCCTGACAGATTGCATTGGTAATGTTGCATGGGTTGAATAGGACAACATAAGAATCATTGCATAAACCACAAGGGAATTCATGTTAATAAATATGATAAGTGATCTCCTTGTTCAGGGGGTTTCTAAAAAATGGTATCACACCTTTGTTTAACATTAAGTCACCCCTGTGAACACACCCTGGTACACATAGTGCCTAAAAACCTAAAAAGTCTGGAATTGAAAACATTGTAATTTCCATTTATAACTCATGAAGGGGAAATGAGTTTATACATACTCTGAATTATTCACAACCAACTAGATGTTGCAAGAGGTGTAAAAAGGAGCATATGTCATGATTAGTTAAATATGGAGTACCTTTAACTACCAAACCATCATTTTATTGGTTAAGGAGAAAGTTAAGAATCATAATCAATACTCTACTTTATGATTAAGCAAAAACCATATTCTTTTATTGTTAAAAACATATCCAGGTGACATATTTAATCCCAAAACTCAAAGTTACGGGTATGATAAAGTTGTAGTATGCATGATTACTTCTATCATATTATTTTGGTGACATTACACTGCAACCACATGATACAGGAAAATGAATTGCTAAATAAAAGTACTTGAATAATTTGACATAAAAATTTCACTGGTGGCAGAGGTTGAAGAGGTCCATGAAATTCCTTATTCTCCTATCAATAAACTGACCACAATTTGATCAAAAGGTAATATAAATAAATGAAGTATTTTTTGGCATAATACTAACATGGTTGGAAACATGTGGATGAAATATATGTTGTGTAGGTGATGTTATGGACATCGGTATGGTGTACAAGTTGTACAGATGGTACTGTGTACAAGTGATACATGTATTGCATGATAATATATCACATGTATAGTTGTGTGTGTAGAATGCACACTATATGTAGGTACACATGAAGACAATGGGTGATTTCCTAGTAAGGCAACCGATCCAGAGCATGTACATAGGTACAATAAAAGTGGAAACTAAGAATTGTATTGGAAACTAAGGATAAGTATCCATATTTTTCTTTAGTCAGTATACATATGACATATGGTTCTATTTATGATGGTTACGTATGTGTATGATTTTGAAGGTTATGTTTTAGCTAACTTAATATGATATTTTATACATGTTGATTAGTCAAATGCGTTGGTTTACTTATGGTGACTAATGTAAGGAAACTGTAGGAAGCAAGTGTTCGGCAAGAACATAAAGGCATTGGAAGAATTTAGGGGAAGGACATGCATTTCTTCAAATACAATGAACATGAGGAATCATCTTTAAATGGTGGGTGTAAGGACTCTAGACACCACATATCTCCATAATGGTATGATATTGTCCACTTTGGGCCTAAGCCCTCATGGAATTGCTTTTGGACTTACCCCAAAAGGCCTCATACCAATGGAGATATTTGTCCATCCTTTATATACCCACGATCCTCCCCACTTCTAGTCAATGTGGGACTTTGGTCGTATACCCAACAATCCTCCCCTCGAACAAAGGACCATCGAGCATCCCCTCAAACAATTATCCATCTGTCCACTCTCTACCAACCAGGGTTCTCCGCTCCAATGCGTTGGAAGCACATGCCTTACATGGAGCACCACCTGCCTCGAGAGCTTGCTCTATCCCAGGTCAACTCCTCTTCACCGTGTTGGGACCAGGAAATGTCCATGAAGAATCTGGAGCACACCGCCTGTCTAACTGAGCCCATCCACGGATCCCATCGTGATATTACCGGGCCCACCACCTTCGTTCGGCATTCCGAGGATTCATCCACTTGGTTAACTTCGGAACTTGGCTCCGATACCACTTGTAAGAACTCTGATCCACTTGTAAGGACTCTGGACACCAGATATCTCCACAATGGTATGATATTGTCCACTTTGGGCCTAAGCCCTCATAGATTTTCTTTTGGACTTATCCCAAAAGGCCTCATACCAATGCAGATATTTGTCCATCCTTTATATACCCATGATCCTCCCCACTTCTAGTCAATGTGGGACTTTGGTCGTATACCCAACAGTGGGAAATATAAATCGTAGTTACGGAAATAGTAGTGTTGTATATCAAGCTATGATATTAACTATGGTAAACAAAGTTGAGTTTCTGCATCTCAAATCTCTCACAAAATTGATTGAAACAAATGTTACAGGTAGCGATGGAATAATATGTGTTGGGAGAGCTCCTTTGTAACCAATATATATATTGGAAAATCTGCATCAAATGGAAAGTTTATGGGACCCTAAATTCAGAAAGAAGTACATGTGAACCACGAAATAACATTATAAGATGTAGTAATACACTGAGCACAGTGTAAATTTAAGGGAGGGAGTATGTAACACCACTCCGTTGTATGTAAAACTCTTCTAACCTAAGCTAAGAAAAGCTAGGTATAATGTGTGACAAGAAAAGTAAATAATCTATGAAACAAATAAAATAATTAATCACTTGGAAAAGCGAGACACCAAGAGATGAGATTTTTTGCCAAATCCTATTGGCAAATGGGAAGGGATAATTCTTTCATGATAAAACTTCTAGATCCAATTCTAGATAAGACTAATGGATTGGAGATAAATATCTATTAAGCTACTTAGTTGGAGAATGATGCTAAGTTAAGAAAAACATAAAAGCCTTGCGGGAGAGAAAGGAAATATTTTTTGGGAAAAACCTAGGCAAACGGATAAAAAATATCCATAAAAGCAGGACCTCTCTAATGGAAACCATATCAGGAAAGAGGGTATTAAATACCCATTGAAGAGAGCAATAGAGGTAGTTGATCCATGGTAAGAACTCTCGACTCGGGGGTGAATTGGAAGAATCAGTTCTAGGTTGCGTGACGGTGCTCAGTTTTCCAAGTGACATTATTTCAATTTCTCTTGTCAGATTTCATTGCATGGGATGTGTTGCATATTGTTCTTTACCTTGTATATTGTCAAATTCTCTCAGCATATGTGTATAGCTACATGTGTGATCTTGGTGTAGGAGGATGATCGAATAATTATGGATGAAACAACTATGTAAGATTAATAATTATGTTTTAAGGTTTTTGTCATATAATTGGTGGTTTAGGTTATCCATGGTAGGCCTTTGCATCATTAATTTCATATACTAAAGGTTGTCATAACTATTTATTCACTATGATTGTATTTGTAATGCCCTATTTAATATTATCTTCCAAATATTACTAAGTTTTTAAAATTCCTTAAAATACTTATAATTATCAAGAAATATTGGTACATACCTACATTGGTGAAACTGTAAATTTAGTATTGATATTATTTTTTTTTATTATTGCCAATTTGCCTCCCAAAATTTTTAAATTTTGAGAAGACATAGTCCTCTCCAATTAATTACCAAATTATATATATATATATATTCATACCTCATTCCCAAAATGTCCTCTCATATTTTCTTGGGAGAAGGCATAGTCCTCTCCAATTAATTACCAAATTATATATCTTTAGCTCTCATCCCCAAAATGTCCTCTCAAATTTACTTGGGAGAAAGCATAGTCCTCTCCAATTAATTACCAAATTATATGTATTCATACCTCATTCCAAAAATGTCCACTCACATTTACTTGGGAGAAGACACGGTCCTCTCCAATTAATTACCAATTTATATATTCATATCTCATCCTCAAAATGTCCTCTCACATCTACTTGGGAGAAGACATGTTCCTCTCCAATTAGTTACCAATTTATATCTTCATCTCTCATCCCAATTTTATATTCATATCACATTCCCAAATGTCCTCTCATATTTACTTGGGAGAAGAGAAGTCAAATGTAAGGATGAGGGAGAAGTTATGACATTAATGAGAGGTGGTTGAGGTGGAGAATAGAAGGGGGCATAAAAGGGGAAGGATGAGGGGAGGAAGGGGGATCCTTGATCCTTCTTTGATTTTGGTGGGGTTGTGATTTTGGAGGAATTGTTTGAGAGAGAGGAGGGGAGTATTGTTTTATCTTGGACACACTACATCTGGTTGGACTTGGGCTTGGAGGGCTAGGGAACCTATGGAGGTTTCCTGGGCTAGGAATTACTTCCTAGTAGACTGGGAGGTAAATCCAGTTGGTAGTCAAGAGGAGCGTTCCAACAAAAACAACAGCTCAAAGGAATCTCCACCGGGCCATCGGTATAGGTATTCGTTTATGCATAGATTACTTATGTAAGTGATTGAAATGAAATGTTCACTATTTAAATTGTAAAAATTATATTTTAAATGGTAAAATATCATCATTTAAATGTCTTGTCAAGAAATAAATTATTTCCCTTTTATTGCATTTAAAATTAGAGAACATAGATCTGGTAGAGGACCTAAGGAGGGGACCTTACACGTGGTATCATAGCTTAGGTTCAAAATCTAGGCCTTAAAACCTGTTAATTTATCGAAAGTCATAGCCACAACCAAAAACAATAGTACTCTCTTGAAATCACCAACCTAGCGTATTTCCTATCATATCGTGGAAGTAGTAAACAATATTCATCTGAATAATCAGATCAGAATGTAGGGAATGTCACCTCTAGAAAATTGATTCACATTTTCAAATCACTAGATATAGTGGAAGGTATGCAATGTGTTGCAAGAATATCAGTAGTTGCTTCCTTCGATTTGTTTTCTTTTATTATTTTTTTTTCTCGCTAAAACAATAATCTGTTGGTAGTCCAAGTCATATCTCAGAAAGTCATCCTCACATTTTTCCACCATGTCTGCAAGATGCTTGATATTTTTTCATGCACTCCATTGGAAGCAAGGACTTATGTATTTACAACATCCTCATAACCAATATTTATATCTACCACCAAAACCTGAGAAATTTCCACCAACCATTCATCTTCTAACCGTGCCATAGAATACAATAACTTGTCCAAACAGTTTTGCTGGAGCAGGTAGTCTTGTCACCTTCCCTTCTATGCCCAACACTTATATATGTTATTCCCATATCTGCAATTTCTATGTACAGACGAACCTCATTAGCTTTAGCTAGCACACTTATAGACTCATCCAACAAAACAAGTTCTAGTTGTGCAAGTAACAACTGAGCAAATGTGAGTCGTTGCTATTCACCCAGTGAAAGTACACATGACCAGTCAATGTTGGAGTCCAACCCATTGCAGCATGTTCTTAGATGATCAAGACATACAACCTTAAATACCCAACAAGATCATCTTCATTTGGCATAGGTTTAAGTTCACATCGCGTGTTTGTCAATCTCAAACTTTTCAATGAAAATGGTAGAGAATCTGGTTCTGACACAGCAATAAGAACTTCAGTCCACATAGGATAAAGCAACTACTGGTGCAGGGTTCCTGAAACCATGTAAGTCCTTTGAGGAAGGAAAAATATTGCCCTAAAACTTCCTTCTGTTCCATCTATGAGTTGGTGTTCATTGTCTTCTGTACGATAGTTTATTCCATTCATTGGACCATCATTGTTAGTTTCTCCTTGTAAAATAGATCTATCAGATCGTTTATTTCTTTGTTTTATATGGAATCCAGTAGTGCCTTTACTAGAACATGATATACCAGCAACAACTCTCAATAGTAATTTTTTTCCACTTCCACTTGGACCCATTATCAGCAAGAGATCTCCTTTAGTGACAACCAATGAAAAGTCTTCAATAAGAGTCATGGTTTACTATGGTTTTTGTAATGTTAAATGTTCAATTTCGAAAAGTTTTGGACAAACTTCAAAATTATCTTCTTGATTACATTCTGAAGTAGTTCCATAAAACTGATCAACGTTCAAAAAAGCTATCTTTGTTTCGGAGTCTTCTATCAATATACTATTTCTTTGGTCCAAAATATCACTAAAATCACCTAACCGATCAATGAAAGCTGAGAGAGCACTGATAGCCTGAAACTGATATACAATTAGTGAGAAGTTGCCCAAGACATGATTGAAAGTAGAGCGAGACTGATTAATCACTCCAAATTCAATTTTGCCAGAGAAATACATGGGAGCCACAACAACTGCAGGTAAAATTTGAATTAGGTATCAGTATCCATTGGTGAAGAAGTCCAAGTTCCATGATGAAATCAATAATTGAGTTAAATTCTCAAAATCTTGTTCGAAGCATTGGAGAAGAAACTACATCTCATTCTCTTCACCTCCATAGAAAGCAATTGACTCTGCATTTTCTAGGATGTGCACTAGCCCATAATGAAAATCTACCTCTTTATTTTTCTTGCATGAAGTTTAGGTTTACAGGTCCCTTTCCTACAAGAACGCTGATGGTTGTTCCCCCAAGTGAATAAACAGTGAGAACCACAAATAGAGGTGGATAAATTCCAAATAGTATGTTGTTGAATGATACCAAGTCCACCACTACTGTAAATAATGTTAATACAAATAAAAGAGAAATCCTAGTGAAAGAACTAAGGCCGTAAACAATCCTCTGATCTGGGTTATCCATGATTGGTTGTGATTGGGTCTTATAGAAAACTTGGTTCTCAAAATATCAGCCCAAATACTATCTTGTTGTCCATGCCCACCATCTCAGTCCAAGTGTTTCCATTCCATAATCTCTCAGTAGAAAGACCTATAAGGGTGCAACAATTTTCTCAACATAATTCCTCCAACAAAAACTCTAAGGTTATATAGTAGTTGTTTTTTGAACTACTCCTAATCCTTGCTTGCAAGGGCATTATAAAAATCACACCCAAGAAAATTTAATCCCACATTGATTCCTGTAGTGGCTAGGGTGAGAGCAAATACACCAGTGAGTTGTAATCTAGCCTGTACTTTATCCTCTGAGGTCCAATATGGAATGGAAACCTTCCAAAACCTATTGATAAGCAAAGATGGGCTCAACATTCTCCACCTCCACAAACATCTGCCTCAACATTCTCTGCTTCAACAAGAAATGCACCAAAACAAAAGCTGGATGGATGCTTTGTGTTGGTTTCCACTCATTTGGTTGAACTCCAAAATATCTTAAAAAATGAATAATCCTCTCCTAATCTGCATGATTGAAAATGCATCTAGTAATCCATTCAATTACAAGTTCCATCAAGCAGACACACATCCATTTTTCATGATAAGAATTCATCATTTTGGTACCTAGATTGCCTAAAAGAACCCTTTGAAATAGTGTGATATAATCACCAAGTTCTGTGATGACGAAACCCTTTTTCGTAAGGAATCAAAACTTGTGGTAAGATCCATCCTAGTGAAGGGATGGAGAGCCTTAACTGCGTGTGATAAGAAAATATGAAGATTAGTCTCGTCCTTGTCAAGGGAGATGCCAACCATCTCTCCTTTCTACGCATTAGCAATCTGGTCCTACTTATAATGTTTCATACCTTTATCTGTAGCTATAGATACTCTGACTCCAATAGAAGCAACCATCACAGATGTAGGTGACTGAGATAAGACAAGTGCAAATATTATAAGATTTCCATGACATGATCTTTTTTTTATGTTGTATTCAATACTCAAACGTCTAGTGGAGACTGATAATTGAAGTATTGGAGAATTGGGATGGAAGACACCAGCCGAAACAAGCTACCAGTGCAACTACTCCCCTAAATGCACCTTGTCCAGATGCCATTGGTGAAATTGTCAAATCATGCCAATTTACAAATACAACATATTCCGTAGTTGCATCCTAGCACAATAAATGAATTGGTATATTATTCATCATATATCTAGATAGGATCTATGAAATCATGACTCGACATCGAATATGGCAACGACATTTTCTTTTGTAGCAGCAACTAACTATAAACTATTTAGGACAATATGATATGTTGTCACCCTAATATGGAAAACAACAATATTCTTACTAGTCAAATGAAAATGACATGATACAACTATATATATTAGTTGTGGAAATGAGACTTGTGATCCTAGTTGTTTCAAGTTGATGGAAATTTGGAAATCCATAGCTTTATCTGAGATATAGATGTTGATAGACTTGATTATTGGTTAAGACAACTTGATATGTAGTTAAGACACAAGAATATTCAAACATTCAAAAGATATTCTTTTCTAAGCTAAATATGAGTAGAGAAACACCAATAACTTTGTTCAAGGCCAATGATAGTTAGGTAATATGTCTATTAGCAACTACTAAATCTTTTAGTAGTCACGGAGCAAGTTTTCTATAACTTAGAGTATGAGAGAAGTTTGAAGATTAAAGGGTAATTTTTGAAGTAAAATTTGGGCCAAGCAATATCATAATATGTTGAATAGTTGCATTGATACATACATTATAAAACTTCAAATCTGTCGTGTGCCTAATTGCCCATTTATTCAATGGGGCTTGCCAATATTTTGCTTTTTGTTTTTTTGTTTTTGGTACCACCTTGTAGCATATCCAGGTTCAAATGCTATTTTTCATTCCAGACAGTTGAATTTTTCTTCAACTCTATTTTTTGTCGAGGGGTTACACAAGGTTGTCAAAATGGGCATCACATTCCTTCAACTCCTATTTTTTTTTTACTCCACTTATATTTGAATGATAATCACCAATGGTTAACGTGCCTTCAATTCTTCTAGATGCTCCTGTAATATGCAATTGCTCAACCTTATGTGTGTCTGAAGAATCTATAGGCATTGTATTTTTAATATTAAAATCAACTCCATCATTAGATGACTCTTGCAGAATATTACTTTCACTATCAAGGGCCCTATCATTTAATCTCAATTTCTTCCCCATGGAAGAAAATGCCCTAAAAGGATCAATAAGATCATCATCTTCATCATCTTCTCGACTATCAAAGAGATATTTATGTAATAGTGATAGCCTTTCCTTCAGAGATTACCTACCATTAATTTCTTTTTGAAATTAAGGTATACCATTGGCGAACTCATTATTTAAACTCAATATCTTTTCAAGTTGTTCTGTACCTGAAAATTGAGAGCTACTTTCTATAGAGACTTGAGTATCAGTTGTGATTAATTTATCTGATGAATTGGATGCAGTTAGATCCAGAGTACTGCTAATGCTGCTAGATGGACTTAGTTCATTTTTGTTTACATCTGAATTAGAACCATGTAATCTCTCTAGAATAGATGGTTGTGACTAGACATGAGTAGATTCCAATGGAATAGAGGAAACTAACTCATATTCATCATCAAAGAGTCCACCTAAAAATAATTTCCCTTCAAATTTCCCGATAAAATTGCCTAAACCAAAAACATCCTTACCGGGTTCCTAACTAGCTATACCTTCTTCTCTCTTGTTGCCAATACTCCAAGAGTTCATTTTCTCATAATCAATTGTTTGTTTAGAAATTTGAGCAGTAGGCAGTGACAACATAGGAGTAGATTCATTGAATCTAGAAGAAGTTGAAACCTCCTTTATTATCCAAAAAGGCTTGAGAAATTTCTGTTACATTGACTATGCTACTCATGCTATTTGAACTAGATTGGCATGGATCTTGTTGACCTTCCATAAAAGAGTTTATTTCTTCAGGACGTGTTGAGATTGTAAGTTTGTTCATTGAAGCTACCACCTTTGCCATTGTGACAACCATCCATAGGCTATGAGTTCAAACTAAGGTATTCATTTATTTTAGATGTAGATAGTGTAGCTTCACTATCAAAGAGGCCTCCTGCAACCATATATAGATGAATGTTTCTGTTAAAACTACTTGAGACAACCTAGTGTGAAGTTGCTTCCATTGATTTGCTAGTTATGCTTGCATGTATAGGTGTGACTAAGGTTCCTCATTAGCAAGGATGGACTGGACATTAGGAACTTCGAATAACTAAGACTATTGACGATAAAAACCTGTGAAGCAGCAACATCAATGCCAATGTTGTTTTCATAACCAGAATTGAACTTGGAATTGGAAAAAATATCATCATAAAGTATGTATGCACTATCAAGTGCAACCTCAAGAATAACTTTGAAATCGAGAGCATTTGAAACTGCAGGCTCCATTCCAACCTGGTCACCTTTATTTGATTGTATTCCAGACCATTCAACCTCTAAAAGACTTCTGGTCCCAGCCATTTCTAAAGCCAAATGTATCATTTCTCCCTCCGCGTCAACATCTAATTCTAGAGGATCCATACCAAATCCTATCCTTTGTTAGCCCACAACTGTTATCCCGCATAAATTCTTCTATGCTAATAATATGAGGAAGTTGTCCATTGCTCCACCCAACTTTGTGAGGAATCGCTTCAGAAGTATTTCTATAATTTCTCTGAATGTATTGCTTGTAGCCATTCAAGCCACTCAATAATTATTTTTTGTATCTTGGAACTATATCCTCTTCATATCTTTGAGTGGGTACACAAACTTAAGAATCTTGGATGCTACAATTTGAATTTATGGCATTCATATCATCACCTTCACATGCATAATTTTCAACGAATTAAGTATTTGAGAGCCCTCTTAAAGAATTGAATGTATTATACAGATCTTGTTCAATAGCTTCAGTCTACTCTAACAGTTTATGCATTTCCTCAGTAACCCTATTTGCCCTCTTTTCCAACCTTTCCATTAAATCCTCCAACCATTTTAGCACTTGGACATCAGATTGTAGATGCCATCTAGATTTAGTTGTTTCTTTGGATGTCGCAATCAAGGAGCTATTATCCATTGTAGGCCTGCAGAGATCAGATGTTTTTTTTTGGGGGTTTTTAAAAAAAAAATCTTTAAGCCTTTAATGGATTTTGCAGTGGCTTAAACCAATCCCCATCAAAACAGGATTTGATAGGCCCTTAAGAAAACTGCTTCCATGCAAGGCATATAATACTATTTAAAAGACTTAGATTTTGAATATATAGGGGTTGAGTGAATATACGCTTCCCTTGAATTGGAGTATGTCGTTTTTGCAAGCAAATTTTGAGTTAGTAAAATTTTGTTTACAACTTACCTTTATGGTCTTTGCTTTTTATAACCTACTCATATGTTTGAGACATTCAAAGAGGAATAATAAAACTAAGCTAGTACAGTGTCTCCCTCTTTTCCTAGATAAGCTAACTGTGACTTAATTTCCACTGCGCTTCACTCTTTTTTTTTGTTTCAAGTTTATCTCATTTGTTAGAACAAAAAGATTTTCTCAACTTTGTAGTTTCTAGAGCTACTGATTTTGGAGATTGTTAATGGTCAACTGGTAGGTCTTGTCATGATATCTTTTGACACCACCTCTCGTGCATGGAGTTCATAGTTAATGTCTTCTATAATTCCCTAGTTTTTCAACATGTCATTAGACTTAGTGGTTTAATATTTAGACTACTTTTATACAAGTCATTTTAGAGGCTTTCATCTAGCACATATGGTGTTTGAAATGTGATTGACGACCTTGCATAACATTGCCCAAACATTGATTTACCCTTATCACATTTATGATGAGGGATATCCATCAACTAAGAGTTTCCTTAAGTATTGTTGGTTAAGTGTTTCTCCTCGACATAGTGAATTAGTTGTTGATCATGCTTTCATGTGTTCATAGGGTTTCACTTGGATTATTGTTTCGTAATTTTGATTAGTGAACCTTGAAGTAGTACGCCCACCATTTTTTGCATAATTGATGTCCCATTTAGTGGACATCTTAATGACAAGGAAAAGTGGTTGTGGTTTGTTAGAAGAATGCCAATGGATATTTATAGTTTGGGCTAGGATGAGGCATGTTGTGAGTATTTATTTTCTTGATAGAGGGAATCACTCCCCTTATTTGGCATCTTCTCATGTATTTTGAGGCATTCAGACATTGCTTGGGTGGTCTTTTACATTGACACACATGGCTTTGGTCACTTGGTATGTTATTTTGATATTATATCATATAAATTATATTAGGTTGGGAAGCTTCTTTATTACTATATTGGAGAGTGTCCTAACCTTGTTACACAATCTCTTAGGGTGTTTTAAAGTGGGCGACTAAGTTTTTTTTTAGTTACTCTTAACACTATTCAGTTGAGAAAGGTATGAAGTTACAACCTCGATTTATAGAAACTTTTAGAATCAAAGAGAACATTGGACCAGTGTCTTGTTGTCTTGTACTACCACCCCACTAGCATAAAAATCATGATGTTTTTATGTATCTTTCCTATAACATTATGTTTCTGATGAATCCCACAAACTTTACTAGAGGGAATTATAGGTTTCAGACGTAGGAACCACAGTGATTAAACCAATATGCATATTATATGATAAGGTTCAATGGCTCAGGCATCACTCGATGGACCAAGTTAAGATACAATGGGGACAAGTCTAACCCAATATTTGTTATCTGAGAGGATGTAGAGACTATATGTCACAATTACCTCTCACTTTTGGCCATTTATGATGTCCATTTTGACTTAGATAGCTAACTAGGCTAAGGCTCTATTTTGCAGTTACATGTTATTTATTTACAAATGCTATGTAATATTGATGCATTTAGTTGAACAAGTGAAACTACATATATAAATAACTATATGGATTAGGTATTGGTGATTAAAATGCTTGATGTATGACCTAATGTATGAATTACTTGGTTATGATTTATCTAGTGCATGACTTATGAGAGTTATTGTTGTTTCATATATGTCCTAAGTGGATATGATTTATCCAATGAATGACTTAGTGAAATTATGATTTCTCTAATGTAAGATTTATTTCCAATATGAACTACAAAATTGACAAACGGATAATAGACTTAATAACATGATGTTTAAAATCATGTATCTATATCTATTTTGTTGTTATATATATGCATGGATGAGAACTAACCTGTAGATTGGAAAGAACCATATCATAACCAAGATCTACTATTCCATTCGAGAAGGTCAAGACATCCAATGAGGAAAGGTATGATATACATTGTTCTATTACATTTGGTATCTACTTGATATGCACTCTTATGACATGGGTAAATGTAAATGATAGGTGGCAAGACTACTTGACTGGATTATTCAATGACAAGTCCAACCAGTGTTGTAGTGTGGTCCATATAAGGGTTTTGGCATTAGTTGTAAGGAGGGGTGGAGGTATTTCCCACTATGTAACCTCCAAACCTAGAATTGTGGGAGGGTAGTGATGGACATGCTCCCCTAGATGTGTGATGATGATTACCAGTTGGTGTTGACCCTAGTTGTAAGGAAGGGTGGAGACATTTCCCATTGTGTAACCTCCAAACCTGGAATCGTGGGAGGGAAGTGGTGGACACGCTCCCCTAGACATGTGATGATGATTTCTAGTTTCCTCCTATGGAAGTTAGGTTGATATAGTCGACGCTTCTGCCATATTAGTTTTATTAGTGGTTAGATTGGTATAGCTGATGTCACCGTATATAGCAGCAGAGGATGGATAGGGTGGGAACAGAAGTAGGTCAAGAGGGATAGGAGGATATAGACCAGTTGGAAACTCTTGATGGGAAATAATGTCATTGCCTGAATTATCAAATTTTACTACTATAACTATCTCTCCATTTGTTATGCTTTATTACTAAACTGCTTCGAACTCTTGTATCTTTTACACTCTAACTTCGGGGTGAAATTTCTGAAGGAAGATTGTATGTAATGTCCTATTTAATCTTATCCTGCAAATTTTACTATGTGTTTATAATTCCTTAAAATATGGACTTATAGTTATCAAAAAATATTGGTACATACCTACTTTGGTGAAACTGTAAATTTAGTACTCATATAAATTTTATTATTATTCCCAATTTAACTCCTCGAATTTTTAAATTTTGAGAAGACATAGTCCTCTCTAATTAATTACCAAATTATATATATATTCATACCTCATTCCCAAAATTTCCTCTCATATTTTCTTGGGAGAAGGCATGGTCCTCTCCAATTAATTACCAAATTATATATATTCATCTCTCATCCCCAAAATGTCCTCTCATATTTACCCGGGAGAAGGCATAGTCCTCTCTAATTAATTACCAAATTATATATATTCATAACTCATTCCCAAAATGTCCTCTCACATTTACATGGGAGAAAACATGGGCCTCTCCAATTAATTACCAATTTATATATTCATCTCCCATCCCCAAAATGTCCTCTCTATTATACAATTATATATTACAGAGCAATGGAACACATAAAATATTGCAGAAATATAAACACAGAAAACACATAAAACAATAGACACACAGATATATGTGGTTCACCTAGTTTGGGCTACGTCCACGGAGAAACAACCAATCCTTCTTTTCATGTATTATCCAGGAAACTGAAGAGATACAACCTACATCAGATCTGTTGTAACTCCCTCTTTGCTCTCAATCTCCTCTTTCTTCTTCACTCAAAATACAAATCTACATAAACGCGATGCAATTCCCTCATATATAGTGAGGGGTTGCCTTCCAGGGAAAAAAACTCTAAATTAAACATAACTTCTACCGCCAGATTATCCGGCTAATAAACAGCCCAGATTGACTAGAAATTACTAGACTTTTACAAGGCAATTTTACATCTATTTTTAGCTCCGGGGATGTTGCTCCTAAGCCCCCGCTGGGGGACCGCTCGCCCCCGGATCCCCCAGCCGGTGGGGATCAGCCCCCCTGAACCCCCACGAGGGGGACAAGTCCCCCCCCCGCCTGGAGTGTTGTATAATCTTCCTGGTTTATACATTCGGCTGAAACCTTTGAATACAGAAGATAATCAAGCTCCACACCCAAAACTCTGACATTTATTTGGGAGAAGACATGGTCCTCTCTAATTAATTACCAATTTATATATTCATCTCCCATCCCCAAAATATTTACTTGGGAGAAGACATGATCCTCTCCAATTCATTACTGAATTTTATATTCATATTACATTCCCAAATGTCCTCTCATATTTACTTGGGAGAAAAGAAGTCAAATGTAAGGATGAGGGAGAAGTTATGACATTAATGAGAGGTTGTTGAGGTGGAAAAGAGAAGGGGGCATAAAAGGTGAAGGATGAGGGGAGGAAGGGGGATCCTTGATCTTCCTTTGGTTTTGGTTGGGCTATGATTTTGGAGGAATTGTTCAAAAGAGAGAAGGAGAGTATTATTTTATCTTAGACACACTACATCTGGTTGGACTTGGGCTTGGAGAGCTAGGAAACCTGTAGAGTTTTCTTGGGCTACGAATTACTTCATAGTAGGCTGGGAGGTAAATCGACTCATTAGTCAAGAGGGGCGTTCTAGCAGGAACAGCAGCTCAAGGGCATCTCCACTGGGCCATTGATATAGGTATTCCTCTATGCATAGATTACTTATGTAAGTGATTGAAACAAAATGTTCACTATTAAAATTGTAGGAATTAGATTTTAAATGGTAAAATATCATCGTTTAAATGTCTTGTTATAAAATAAATTATTGCCCTTTTATTGCATTTAAAATTATGGAATATAGATCTATTAGAGGACCCTAGGAGGGGACCTTACAGTATGTCATAAGATATATCACAGTAGTACTTCGACTATGACAGTAGGACTATGAACATGTTATATGGTAAAGTTAGCTACAATGTATTTTTGAGAATGTCTCCATCGATGCTTGTGGTAAATCCTCAAAGGAATGGAACTAGAATATAGGATCTTGAATGATCATGATTGCTTCCTTCCTCCGCGATGTGATGTATGCATGAACAGAATTTCGTTTGTGGACTTTGTCTATGGGATGATTATATATGGATGCATCTAGACACTATTGCATGCATGTTTAATCCAAGCTATATTTAGTGAAGGAACATAATTTGGGGGTTTTAATATTGGGTCAAAGAAGTATGTGAAAAATGCGACATTGGACCATGGGTGACCATGGTTGATTTTCATATTAAGACAATATTTGTGACAATTTGAAATTGGAACATCATTCCCCATGATTGACTATGGTTGATGATGGTTGATAACATTTTATACCTATAACTTCTTATACCTGCATGTACGCATGTAATTGTGCATTGAGGTAATCATAAAATTTTCATGTTTTCTATATGCATCTAACTATGTGTTAACAACTTTATATGTTTGACATGTTTTCCATTTCAAGCTAGTTGAATAATAATTTTAAAACAGAGTTGTTTGAAACAATTTAATATTGAGTTTTTAATATTACAGTTAATAATATTGGGTTTAATATTACGGTCTACAATATACCTTTTATTATAAAGGTTTTAATATATGGTTTTTCTAAATATTTTGGGCTTGTGATATAGGGCGTTTAATACTTAGAATCATATAGTGTCTTTTATTGTGTTTCTTCAGATAATAGTCACGAGAAATTGGAGAAGAATATAAGGCCAAGCAACTGACTTAAAAATATATAACATAAATACATTTAATTATATAATAATATATTAATTAATTAAAATATTAATAATTAAAATATTATATATTAATTATATATAATATACTATAATATACAAAAATAATACTGTTCGTAGTTTATGTGACAAAAATCAAATATATAAATTTTTTTTTTAAATTGTATTTGTGCATTTGTATGATGTTATGTTTTAATAATGAATTATAATGAACGTAAAGGAGTAGCTTGTCTATTACTTTAGGAAAGTCAAACTAATTAGAATTAACTAACAATTATGTAAAGTGCATTCTTTCAACCGTACTAAATACCTCTAGATCTTAAATCATTAACCTATCGGTTTTTTAATTCTCATATCTAAATAATCTATTATATTATTTTTGTAAATTTTAATATTATGACCATTATAGCTCAATCCAACATAGTTGATTCCTCCTTTACTAATTATACCATAATTGATCTTAAATGACTTTATTATCGTACAATTTAGACTTTTGTGATCCATATTAATTGTAACACCATTTTAGGTAAAAATCATGGAAAATAAAATCTAGTCGATGCATTTCGAACCAACCAGTGTGGTCCATCTTAGTTTCCTCTTATGGAAGTTAGGTCGATTTAGTTTCCATGATGATTTCCAGTTTCCTCTTATGGAAGTTAGGTCGATATAGTCGACGCTTCCGCCATATTAGTTTTATTAGTGGTTAGATTGGTATAGCTGATGTCACCGTATATAGCAGCAGAGGATGGATAGGGTGGGAACAGAAGTAGGTCAGGAGGGATAGGAGGATATAGATCAGTTGGAGACTCTTGATTGGAAGTAATTTCATTGTCCAAATTATCAAATTTTACTACTATAACTCTCTCTCCATTTGTTATGATTTATTGCTAAACTACTTTGAACTCTTGTATCTTTTACACTCTAACTTTGGGGTGAAGTTTCTAAAGGAAGACTGTATGTAATGCCCTATTTAATTTTATCCTGCAAATTTTACTAAGTGTTTAAAATTCCTTAAAATATGGACTTATAATTATCAAGAAATATTCGTACATACCTACATTGGTGAAACTGTAAATTTAGTAGTGATATAAATTTTATTATTATTCCCAATTTAACTCCCCAAATTTTAAAATTTTGGGAAGACATAGTCCTCTCTAATTAATTACCAAATTATATATATTCATACCTCATTCCCAAAATTTCCTCTCATATTTTCTTGGGAGAAGGCATGGTCCTCTCCAATTAATTACCAAATTATATATATTCATCTCTCAACCCCAAAATGTCCTCTCATATTTACTTGGGAGAAGGCATAGTCCTTTCTAATTAATTACCAAATTATATATATTCATAACTCATTCCCAAAATGTCCTCTCACATTTACATGGGAGAAAACATGGTCCTCTCCAATTAATTACCAATTTATATATTCATCTTCCATCCCCAAAATGTTCTCTCTATTAGAAAATTATATATTACAGACCAATGGAACACATAAAATATTGCAGAAATATAAACACGGAAAACACATAAAACAATAGACACACAGATATATGTGGTTCACCCAGTTTGGGCTACATCCATAGAGAAACAACCAATCTTTCTTTTCATGTATTATGTAGGAAACTGTAGAGATACAACCTACATCAGATCTGCTGTAACTCCCTCTTCGCTCTCAATCTCCTTTTTCTTCTTCACTCAAAATACAGATATACATAAACACGATGCAATTCCCTCATATATAGTGAGGGGTTGCCTTCCACGACAAAAAACCCTAAATTAAACATAACTTCTACCGCCAGATTATCTGGCTAATAAACGGCCCAGATTGACTAGAAATTACTATACTTTTACAAGGCAATTTTACATTTATTTTTAGCTTCGGGGATGTTGCTCCTGAGCCCCCACCGGGGGACCGCTGGCTCCCAGACCCCCTAGCTAGGGAGGATCAGCCCCCCGAACCCCCACGAGGGGGACAAGTCCCCCCCACGTGGAGTGGTGTATAATCTTCCTGGTGTATACATTCAGCTGAAACCTTTGAATACAGAAGATAATCAATCTCCACACACAACACTTTCACATTTACTTGGAAGAAGACATAGTCCTCTCCAATTAATTACCAATTTATATATTCATCTCTCATCCCCAAAATATTTACTTGGGAGAAGACATGATCCTCTCCAATTAATTACCCAATTTTATATTCATATTACATTCACAAATGTCCTCTCATGTTTACTTGGGAGAAAAGTAGTCAAATGTAAGGATGAGGGAGAATTTATGACATTAATGAGAGGTTGTTGAGGTGGAGAAGAGAAGAGGGCATAAAAGGGGAAGGATGAGGGGAGGAAGGGGGATCCCTTATCTTGCTTTGGTTTTGGTGGGGCTATGATTTTGGAGGAATTGTTTAAAAGAGA
This sequence comes from Pinus taeda, assembly GCA_000404065.3. Lineage (NCBI taxonomy): Eukaryota > Viridiplantae > Streptophyta > Pinopsida > Pinales > Pinaceae > Pinus > Pinus taeda. The sequence goes on from APFE030705780.1 coordinate 134,116, forward strand.
GAAGGAGAGTATTATTTTATCTTAGACACACTACATCTGGTTCGACTTGGGCTCGGAGAGCTAGGAAACCTGTAGAGTTTTCTTGGGCTAAGAATTACTTCATAATAGGCTAGGAGGTAAATTGAGTCAGTAGTTAAGAGGGGCACTCCAGTAGGAGCAGCAGCTCAAGGGCATCTCCACTGGGCGATCGATATAGGTATTCCTCTATGCATAGATTACTTATGTAAGTGATTGAAACAAAATTTTCAATATTAAAATTGTAGGAATTAGGTTTTAAATGGTAAAATATCATCGTTTAAATGTCTTGTCATAAAATAAATTATTGCCCTTTTATTGCATTTAAAATTATGGAATATAGATCTATTAGAGAACCCTAGGAGGGGACCTTACAGTATGGCATAAGATATATCATAGTAATACTTCAACTATGACAGTAGGACTATGAACATGTTATATGGTAAAGTTAGCTACAATGTATTTTTGAGAATGTTTCCATTGATGCTTGTGGTAAATCCTCAAAGGAATGGAACTAGCATATAGGATGTTGAATGATCATGATTGGTTGCTTCCTCCGCGATGTGATGTATGCATGAGTAGAATTTCATGTGTGGACTTTGTCTATGGGATGATTATATATGGATGCATCTAGAAACTATTGCATGCATGTTTAATCCAAGCTATATTTAGTGAAGGAGCATAATTTGGGGTTTTTAATATAGGGTCAAAGGAGTATGTGAAAAATGCGACATTAGACCATGGGTGACCATGGTTGATTTTCATGTTAAGACAATATTTGTGACAATATGACATTGGACCATCATTCCCCATGATTGACTGTGGTTGATGATGGTTGATAACATTTTATACCTATAACTTCTTATACCTGCATGTACGCATGTAATTGTGCATTGAGGTAATCATAAAATTTTCATTTTCATGTTTTCTATATGCATCTAACTATGTGTTAACATCATTATATGTTTGACATGTTTTCCATTTCAAGCTAGTTGAATAATAATTTTAAAACAGAGTTGTTTGAAACAATTTAATATTGAGTTTTTAATATTACAGTTAATAATATTGGGTTTAATATTACGGTCTACAATATACCTTTTATTATAAAGGTTTTAATATTATGAATTCTAATATTTGGCTTATAATATAGGGTGTTTAATACTTAGGGTTTAAATCATATAGTGTCTTTTTTTGTGTTCCTTCAAATAATAGTCAAACCAGAATGGAGAGCGAATTATAAGGCCAAGCATGACTTAAATATATTAATAAAACATAAATACATTTAATTAAATAATAATAAATTAATTAATTAATTAATTTTTAATAATAATAATAATAATAATATATATAAATTTTTAATAAATACAAAATAATTACCTCTCAATATAGTTTATTGAGAAAAACAAATATAATTTTTTTTTAATTTTTTTTTTGCAATTTATAGTTATTTTTAATAATATAATAATAATAATAATAATGGCTTATCACTATTACTTTAGGAAAGTCAAACTAACTAGAATTAACTAACAATTATGTAAAGTGCATTCTTTCAACTATACTAAATACCTCTACCTCTAGATCTTAAATCATTAACCTATCTATTTTTTAATCCTCATATCTAAATAATCTAGTAAATTATTTTTGTAAATTTTAATTTTAAGATCATTATAGCTCAAGCCAACATGGTCCATTCCTCCTTTACTAATTATAAGATAATTGACCTTAAATGACTTTATTATCGTACAATTTAGACTTTCGTGGTCGAATTAATTCTAACACCATTTTAGGTAAAAATCATAGAAAATAAAATCTCGTCGACGCGTTTCGAACCAACTAGTGTGGTTCATCTTTAGGACAGGTGAGGAATCAAATCTAGGAAATGAAACAAATAGATGATGAGAGTAGCTAACTAGCTGTTAGAAATAACAACTAGTTTGAGTAAAAAATTGAAATAACTAATTAAGCTTTTGACTCAGAATTAAAAAAAAAATAAAAAAAATATTATCTTTGAATAAGAAAATAAATAAATAATTTCATTTAATATTAAATTATATTAAGTATTATTAATTTATTATAGATAGAATTTTTAGATAAAAAACTATAAAAACAATAATTGATTAATTAATTAATTAATTAACTGATTATTTTATTTTTTATTATTAATCTATGAGAATTTTAAATCAAAAACTAATATTATTTTTTGAATTAAAAAATAATAGGATCAATAAAATAATTTTTCTTTATATTAGATAATATCAAATTTCAATAAGAATTTTGAGATAATAATAATTATTTAGTTAATTAATTAATTAATTATATAATTAACTAATTTTAAGTTTATTATTATTGAAAAAAGAGAGTAAAGATTAGGAAGATAATGAGGAAAACAAAAAAAATCTAGGAAGAAAGAACACGGATCCAACACCTGCTAATACTCCAACCACTGTCTTTGTTCAGATTGACGGGCCTTTGTTCGATCTATAAAGCCTCTCTAAATTTCCAATGATGAAAGTGGTCAATCCTAGCAATGATCTTCGTCTCTTCTATGCAAATGTGATGATTGGTTTTTTTTGCATCTTCGGCCAATGCGGAGGAGTGAAACCTTCCATGTTTTATGTCTGTGGCATGCTCACAAATCCTTTGATTTATTGGCCGACCATTCTCACCAATATAAGGAGTCCCACATGAACAAGGAATCATATAAACACCCTTCCCATCCTTAGGGTTAATAGCTGGCAGAACTAAGAGAACTTCGAATAGTGTGAAAGGGTCTAAAAGAAGAAGGAATATTATGCTTTTTCAAGATCCTCGCCATTTAATGTGTCGTCCCTTGAATAAAAGGAAGATGAACCCCCGAAGATCGATCCTTGGGATCAGTGCTTTTCTTAGGACCTCTTTCCGCATTAAGGAAAGCTTTACCACCCTGAGACTTACTATAACCATTTTTAATGAAGACCTTAAGGAAGTGAGCTTTTTCATTATCAAAATGATATTCATTAGAAACTCTAAGCACCCGAGTGGCTAAAGTTTTGAAAACACCTAGCTTCTGAGTAGGAAAATGATGAAAATTAGCATGACTTTATTATCATACTACCTTTATTATCATATGACCTAATACATTTAGGTATTAAACCAAATTGTTCATGCCAAATAATGCCATATATCAAGTGTTGTGTAGTAGATAAGAAAGGTGAAAAATAAGTAGTATTTGGGATTTTATTGTTGGTATGACTCCCACCTGGAGCCTTGCCTCAGAGGCCACATAACTTGCCTAGTGTGGAACCTTCCATCGACGGTGGTGGTGGTCCTCTCGAAATTGAGGGTCAGATTGGAAATGCAAAACCGCCCTTCTCCCAAGTCAATCCACTGGCTCACACGGTTGAGAAGTATCGTACGGAGCAACTATGCCGCAAATGCATGGACTGTCACGCACGTGTTACATCTAAGGTTCCAATTAAATCGTGGATTTAAAGCTTTTGGTTTTTCGTTGGCACATCACGACAGGGTTATGACTGAGCATCCACATTCTGGGTATTCTTGTGGCTGGGTGTTAGCGTGCAAGTCCTTAAACAAGCTGGGTGTTAGCGTGCAAGTCCTTAAACAATTCATATATATATATATAAAAGAAAGACTGTTTTGATTAAGAATCCAAAATTCTACAACGGTGAGTTAAAAAACGTAAAGAAACATTATTAGTTTATGAGATTTAATATGTGAAACTTGAGAAATATTTAAACTTTCGATAGTGTTGTTTTAAGTTTTTTAATGAAGTAATAATATTTTGTTATTTAAAATGTTTTTAATATTGTGTATATGGATTTAGAGTAATTAGATTATAAAAAATTTATAATTTAATTTTGTGTATTAATTTGAAATAATTTCAAAAATATATATTAACGAAGTGCCAAAACATTATGGACTTAGAATAATTAGATTATAAATAATTTATAATTCAAATTTCCGTATTAGATTTTAAACAAATTTGAAAAATATATATATTAACAAATTTCCAAAACATTTAACTAATAAACAATAGTTTGATTGAAAATGCCTAATTCATTTGGATTACAAAAACTACGCTGTAATGTAATAATTATGATTGAGTAGTAAATAAGAGATACAAATATCTCTTAATATTACAAAAGTTTGACTCGGTTTTGAATATCGGAGTTCACATTCAATTGACCGTAGGTTATAGCCAGCCACATTCTCTTTAACCAGAATTTCGTACGTTATTTAAAGTGAAATATTTTATACCTTAAAACACTTCACAGTTGAAGATTGCAAAGAACTTTATTGAGTTATTGCTACTCCAGATACTGAGAAATAGAATTTAGGTAGAATGTAGGAAAATGTTTAGAGTGATTAGATCATAGAGAATTTATAATTCAAATTTGTGTATTAAATTTACAGCATATAAAAAATTAAAAATAAATAATAATGGGATAGAAAATATCTAAATCATTCGGATTAAAAAAACTACATTATGATTTAATAATTATGATTGAGCAATTGATTGAAAATGCCTAAATCATTTAGGTTAGAAAAACTACATTGTGATTTAATAATTGTGATTGAGTGGGAGTTAAGAGACACGGAAAAAAATCTCTCAATATTACAAAATTTGGACTAAAAGTTGAATATGAGAGTTCACATTCCATTGACCTTACTTTATAGGTTAAGTGTGTATGTTATTTATGGTGGAATATATTTATATATATATTTTTTAATTAATATGAATTTAACATGAGTTTAGAGTGATCAAATGTTTTTATTCTTAAAATTTTTAGGGTGCAAAATACAATGTGCTATTTTTCATTGTTTAAATTGTATTTTTGAATAGAAAGTATATATAATACCAAATAATTTTTTTAAGTATAATTTTATTTTATGTTATTTTATTCTATATATAAATATATAAAGTTGATACAGCTTGAGTGGGCTTAATGGTTAAGTGCATGTGTTTCCTCCTAATAGGTCACAGGTTCAAAACCAGAGGGGGGTAGAGTATGTATGCCTTCATAGACTTAGCAATCAAATGGTGCGCGGAGGTGGGTCCCTTGTCCCACAAACAAGGGGTCTCATACACCAATTTGGTGTCTGGCTTGACTATAACCTTAAAAATGGATATTATTATTATTATTATTAAAAAGTTAAAATAAATGTTCAAATAGTTTACTTAATTCTCTTGTTGACATAATTTAAAAAAAATAAGATATAAATATGTGATTGACATTTTTTTACTTTGAATTACTTTACAACATATTCATTTTTCTTTAATTATAATTAACTTTATTTTTCTATTGAAAACATAAATTTTAATTTTAAACTTTATTTTAATGAACACTTACAAGACTCACAAACTTACCCATCATTGAATTAAAAAAATTATTTACTATAATCTTATTAAATATTTATAAATTTACTATATAGGAAATTAAAAAAGGTCATAAAATAATTTATTATATTTATTTAAATAATTTTATCAAAATGTAATTAAAATAAAAATGTTAATATATTGAATTTATTGAAATCTTCAAGCTGGATAATCACCATTTAGATAGATGGAACTCATCATCCTCAGAACTAAATCTAAAAAGAAGATGGCTAAATTTACCAGAATGATATGAATTATATAGAATTGATTACAATTTGTAATGTAATTTAATATATATATGGAATTGAATTAATGTAATATAAATAAATAATATATAATATATATATATGTGGGGGGAGGGGGAGAGGAGTGGGTGGGTAACTGTAGTTAATGGAATGATAGGAGCAGGCCGCAAGATTAAGCGTCAACGATATGAGACGCGTCACTTCACAAATCCTGCCATATTTAAACGTGCTGTAATACCCATTAATTATCATAACAACACAGAGAGAGATCGAGGTTGAAGAACCCTCGGGAATTCTTAAACCACTACTCGCTTCATCTTCCCATTCTCATATTTCTCAGTTTCATGCACACTGAACCATGGCGGGATCCAGTGACAAGGCCTGTCCAGCATCGCCATTAAAATTCGTTAAAAGTTCATTTAAGAAACCTGTGGAAAGCATGAATAAGGAAGATACGAAGAAGCTGCGATCAATCCACGCCCGTCCCACAAGTATATCAATACTACACACATCGACTAGTAATCTCATTTTAACGTGAATGCCAATGTTTGTGCAGCGTAACTCATGGTTCAACATTTTCGCAGTCGAAAATCCAAGGGAGAAAAAAAGGTCACGTTGGGCCCCTGACGTGGTAGATCCCTGCACCAACAAAGATGAATACTGGCGGAAGCATCTTCTAGCCCCAAATAAGATGGTTCAGCAGGAGCTTTCTTCTGAAGAAAATAAGAATGAAACAACAGATAAGAATTCCATTTCGGAGACATTAGAATTCGTTGGAAGTTCGTCAGTGAAATCTGTGGAGATCATTATAAAAGAAGATTCAAATAAGCTGCGATCAATACTCGCCCGTCCTACAGGTATAACTATCGTACATATATTAACTAGTAATTTCATTTTAACGCTAAAGACAGTTTGTTCAGTGAAACTCATGGTGTAACCTTTTTGCAGGCGGAAAACCGAGAGAGAAAAAGAAGTTACGTTGGGCCCCTGACGTGGTAGACCCTTGCACTAACAAAGACGAATACTGGCGGAAGTTTCTTATTGCCCCAAATGAGTTTGTTGAGCAGGAGCTTTCTTCTTCCGAAGAAAAGAAGAATGAAACATAAGATAAGAATTCCCCAAAAGATTATTTATATATAATTAGTATAATTATATTGATAAATGTGATTGATATTAATAATATTATGGGGTTAAAAATATTATATAAATATTTATAATTAATATTAATATTTTATAAATAATATTATATTATATATAATATATATAATTATTATTAATTATTTACAATAATATGTGTAATATTAATTAAATTAATAATAATACTAATTATTTAATTTAGTTTTACATAATAATAATTAATTAAGAATGTTAATATTAATAATAACAATTAATTTTTTGTCACAAAGCGACATTTGAGCATGGTTGACTATGATTCACCATGTTTGACCCAAAGTAATAACAAACTATTGGGATTAATACTAAAAACCGAATGGTTACAATGCCATGTTGGACCATGGTTGATCATGGTCCCATTATAAAGCCTAAAATAAACATGGTTGACCATAGTTGATTTCCATATTAGATTAATCTATTGTGATATTGACACAATCATAAATAGTTGGACAAATATTTAACCCTTATTACTAGAGTTTTATAAAACCAAGGGATTATTAATGTTATAAATACAAGAGATCAATAAACCCAAGGCATTAATATTATAAAAGAAAATGATGAACAAATGCAAGGAAAATGATGAACAAATTCAATTTACTTTCTTTTTTTATGTGGCTATTGATAGTATTCAAATAACATACTAGTGTGATAGGCGCAATGTTTGGATTTCTTGCATCAAATGGAACACCAACATACTTATCAAAAACAATGGTTGTGAACATTGGAAGCAGAGGTGACTTAGAGGTAGGCGTATACAATATATCCTTAACATAACCAAGTGAAACATTCACCAAGCCAACATCAACACACAAATTACATTTCAACATAACACGGTGACCATAACACAAAAAACTTCACGGTCCAATTGATAATCATCAGCATCAATGATTTATGAACACCTTGAATGCTCAACAATAGATCATGCAATTGGAGAATTTCATGATTTTAGCATATGCTTATTATGAAATAAGTCCAAATTATTTGTTGTAGACATGTGAATTGCAGGATTAAATAAGTCCATTTCTCTAGGATGAAACCTCATTGTTGGGTCCTTATAATACTAGTGATTACCCCATTACTATTGTAGTTATACCCCTTATTAATATTGTTGTGCCCCTATTGTCCCCATATTGTTATTACTATGCCCCATAGAATCTCTCTATTATTATTTTTGTGGCTTTATATTATTATTGTTAGGTCGGCTCGGTTATATTGTGATTCCATAGACTCCTATATATAGAAAGGAGGTTTTGTCATTTGAATCATTCAAGAATTGTTCATTTATGTAATGTAAAGGAGGTTGCCCCCTCGAAGAGGCTAAATTCTAAGGCGTCGATCTATCTTTTCTATCTTTCTTGAAGCTAGTTTCATAACATTTGGTATCAGAGCTTTGGATTCTAGGGTTTTGTTGCTCCAAACAAGTCATAATGGGATTGTCACTATAACTTTTTTTCTGCGATGTTTCAGAGGTTGAACAAAAAACCCATTTGAGAAGAGATTGTGCTAAATCTGGGGTCCGAATTTCAGAGATTTGTGCACTATATTTGCAGAGATATGATCTGAGGAAGTTGGCCTTTTTGCAAACTCGTAAATTACATTCCAAACAGGTGACCTGGGAAAAAACGTCATAATTTTTTGTCTGAGCATTGGATTGAAATTTCGTAAGAAGATATAGAAAGAGGATGGACTGTAGTTTCTTCTATATATTTTTTAGAGCTAAATGTCGAAACAGTGACTTGTCGTATGTCGTACAAGTTTGCTCTACTGAACTAGTCTATAATCAAGTCACTGTGGGAGATTTCACATAACTCTTCCTTGGAGAATCCAATTTGGATTAGACTGGTGGCATTGGAAAGAGAACACAGAGGGCTACCACAGGTCACAATTTCAGAATTGGATGTTCTGAAAGTATAGAGATACATCAGAGACAATATCGAGCTCCTACAAACTAAAAAAAAAGGTGTGTAGATTCTTTTAAATTTTTGTTTAAGATTGGTTAGAAAATTTATTTTGAAGGAATTTAAAGGGCTAGTAGAGCATTATTATCGGTAACTGATGCCCCAAGGAAAGAGAATGCAAACACCTAGTAAGGAACCTGAAAGCTCTAGCATGACTCATGAAGAAGAGGAAGAAACGCTACATGATATATCAAAATTACAAGAACAAGTGCAGCAAATGTCACTCTCACAAAATTTAACAGAAGCTAAGATAAATGGCATGGAAGCTAAGATGAATGGCATGGAAGCTAAGATGGACAATTTGAAGATAAATTTGAACATAAATTTGAAGACAGGCATGGCATATTTGAAGATAGATTTGACAAATTTTCTACAAGAAATACTTACTAATGGTTAAAAGGTAATAAAGGAAACTCATGATGTGAACAAAAGAAATGTTAATCATGATATGATAGACTCTAATGTGGGATCGAAGACCCACCACATTCCAAAAATCGATATGAGGAACTTTGATGGCAAGGATCCTGCAACATGGATATTACAGATGGAGCAATTTTTCGATCTCAATAATGTGCAAAACACACAAAAGGTACGTATTGCAACTTTATATTTGGAACCAAATCAGTTTGTATGGTATTAATGGCTTTTCTCTCGTAAACAATTTATCACTGAATTGATAGCACATTATGAGGATACAAAAAGCAACACTTTTTTTAGTCAATTGATAAGTCTCAAACAAAAGCATTCAATAATGGAGCACATTGAGGAGTTCCAAAAATTGAGCATAAGGGTAAAAGATATTCCAGAGGAGCATAGGATTGATGTGTTCATAGGGTCTTTGAAGGATAATATCCAACATGATGTTCGACTTTGGGAACTTGATTCATTAGAGAAGGCATTTAGGTAAGAAAGAAAAATGGAAAGCAAAATTATGGTAACCAGGAAGCATACCACTCACAACTATAAAGACGGAAGTGTTGTTGCCCCTAGTCTTCCACAACCTATAAGGTTGAAACCACAATAATTGGAAGAAAAAAGAGAAAAAGGGCTTTATTACAGTTGTGATAGAAAATATACTAAAGGTCATAAGTGTGCTGAGAAGAAATTATTCTACATAGATTGTGAAGAGGAAGAAGAAAAGGAGCAAGAAAGGTCAAAAGAAGAGGATATAATCCAAGAACAAAGCCAAGATAAAGAATAAATGAATCCAACCATATCTTGTAATGCATTGTCGGAATTACCACTCCTTAAACCATCACGATAGAAGGAAAAATAAAGAAGAAAACGGTAATAATGTTGATTGATTCAGGAAGTACCCACAATTTTCTTCATTGTAAGGTAGCAAAAGAATTTAATTGCTTCTTATATCTAGCAGCAGAGTGTCAAGTGATGGTTTCAAATGGAGGAACAATAAATTGCTCTGGAAAGTGCCATAATATCAAGCTATCCATGGGAGAATATGAATTGACTAGCCCAATGCTTTCCATTCCAATGGGAGGTGTTGATGTTGTACTAGGAGTCTAATGGCTACAATCCCTCGGTACAATAGCTTTTAATTTTCAAGAACTTTTCATCAAATTTTCTACAGAAGGAAAGGAAGTTGAATTAAGGGGTATTGCAGGGAAACCAGGAAAGATAATCAGCTCTAATGTTATGACAAAGCTTCTGAAAAAGGAGCAAGGAGGTGTAATTGCACAATTATGTTCGCTAGATGTTTCCACATCGGAATCATCTATTTCTCCAAATCTCCAAAAAGTCCTCGATAATCATTCCAGGGTATTTGAGACTCCCAAAGGTCTCCCACCTATGCGTGATTAGGATCATGCTATTCATATGATTCCAGGAAGTGTTCCTCCAAACATCAGGCCGTACAGATATCCCTATGCCCAAAAGAGTGAAATTGAACTTATGGTTATAGAAATGCTAGAGGTTGGTATAATTCAACCAAGTCAAAGTTCTTTCTCTACTCTAGTAGTATTGGTGCACAAGAAGGATGAATCATGGCACTTGTGTCCGGATTATAGGGAGCTCAACAAGCTCAATATTAAAGATAAGTTTCCCATTCCTGTCATTGATGAATTACTGGATGAATTTCATGGATCAATTTACTTC
>APFE030705780.1:149588-172189 GCA_000404065.3 Pinus taeda
TGAATTCCATTTTCAAACCATTCCTTAGAAAATTTGTGTTAGTATTTTTTGATGATATACTAATTTACAACAAGTCTTGGAAGGATCATGTTGAACATGTTGACAGGGTGCTAAAACTATTGGGGGAGAAACAATTATATGCAAAAATATCCAAATGTTTCTTTAGAGTACAAGAGGTGGAATATCTGGGTCATATTGTATCTCATGAAGGAGTTAAGGTAGACCCTAGCAAAATTAAAGCCATTAAGGAATGCAAAATCCCCACATCCATAAAGCATCTGCAAGGATTTCTCAGGTTGATAGGGTATTATTGCAAGTCTGTTAAGAATTATGGGAGAATAATAGCACCTCTAACAACATTATTGAAGAAAGATGCATTTTCATGGACTCTAGAAGCAACAAAGGCCTTCGAACATTTTAAAGAGGCAATGTGCCAAGCATCGGTCTTAGCTACACCGGACTTCACAAAAACCTTTATTGTGGAATGTGATGCTTGAGGAAATGGAATTGGTGCTCTTTTAATGTAAGATGAAAGACCCATTGCTTTTGAAAGTCATCCAATCAAGGTAAAGTTTTTACATAAAGTTATTTATGAGAAGGAAATGTTGGCAACACTCCATGCACTTAAGGAATGGCAGCCCTACCTAATGGGAAGACACTTCAAGGTAAAAACAGATCATGATAGCCTTAAATAATTTTTAGAATAAAGATTATCCTCTGAAGAGCAACAAAAGTGGGTCACAAAGATGTTGGGTTATGACTTTGAAATCATCTACAAAAAAGGGAAGCAAATTGTGGTAGCGAATGCACTCTCAAGAAAGGATGAGGATGTGGAAGCATTATTGTGCGCCATTTCTATTATCCAACCAGATTGGATAAACGAAGAAAGGGAGGAATGGAAGAATGGTGAAGAAGTTTGGGCACTTATTTGAAAGTTACCACAGGATTCCAGTACGTCTGATACATTTAGCTGGAAAATAATTTATTATGGTACAAATATTGCTTATACCTCTGTAGGAATTCCCAACTCAAACAAAAGATTCTTATGGAATTGCACACTTCTCCCTTAGGAGGGCACTCAGGATTTTTAAAAACTTACCATAGGGTTAAGAAGGATTTTTTTGGGATGGCCTTAAATCGTATATTCAAAAGTTTGTGGCAAAATGTTTGGTTTGCCAACAAAATAAAGTTGAAATAATTAAGACCCCAGGTCTATTACAACCTTTATCCATTGCAAGCCAATGTTCGGAGGAGGTTTCAATGGATTTTATCACAGGTTTACCTAGGTCTGAGGGAAAGAGTGTCATCATGGTGGTAGTTGATAGACTTACCAAGTATGCACACTTTTGTGCATTATCACATCCATTTAAATCCAGTACAGTTTCTATTGCATTTATGGAAACAATTCGAAAGCTACATGGAAATCCAAAGATTATTGTAAGTGACAGAGATCCCATTTTCGTTGAAAATTTTTGGACAAAATTATTTTGTTGTCTTGGTACGCAGTTAGCTCATATCTCATCTTATCATCCTCAATTTGATGGGCAAACTGAGATAGTAAACGAATGTTTAGAAGGATATCTTTCTTGCTTTGAATCTGATAAACAAACACAATGGGTCAAATGGTTGCCTCTGGTTGAATGGTTGTATAACACTTTGTTCCATACAACAACGAAAATGACCCCATTTATGGCACTTTATGGACATCAGCCACCATCCATCACATCATATTTAAGAGAAAATTCTAAGGTTCAAGCAGTGGAACATCACATCAAACATCAACAAGTCCTCCAACTCTTAAAGGATAACCTCGTGTTGGCAAAGAATAGAATGAAACAATAGGCAGATCAACATCGCAGCAAAAGAAGTTTTGATGTAGGTGATTGGGTATTCCTACGGTTACAACCATATAAGAAAATGTCCCTCAAGAAAGCTAAGAAGGATAATTAATTATCACCAAAGTATTATGGTCTGTACAAGGTGTTGCAAAAGATTGGTACTATGGCATACAAATTAGAGCTTCCTTCAACTTCTTGATTGCACCCAGTTTTCCATGTTTCATGTTTAAGGAAGGTTATAGGCGACAAGCTCCCAGTTCAAACAATATTGCCAGAATTTGACGAGGAAGGAAAAATTATATTGGAACCAGAAGCAGTCATAGAAACAAGAACTCGACAGCTACGAAATCGTTCAATTTCAGAGTATCTTATTAAGTGGAAGAACTTATCTGCTGAAGATTCCACATGGGAGGATGAGAATTTTATGCAGAAGTATCCAGAACTACTCAAGCGTTGAGGACAACACTTTTTTGAAGGAGAGTGGCATGTTGGGTCCCTATAATACTAGTGATTACCCCATTACTATTGTAGTTATACCCCTTATTAATATTGTTGTGCCCCTATTGTCCCCATATTGTTATTACTGTGCCCCATAGAATCCCTCTATTGTTATTTTTGTGGCTTTATATTATTATTTTTAGGTCGGCTAGGTTATATTGTGACTCCTTAGACTCCTATATATAGAAAGGAGGTCTTGTCAGTTGAATCATGCAAGAATTTTTCATTTATGTAATGTAAAGGAGGTTTCCCCCTTGAGGAGGCTGAATTTTAAGGCGTTGATCTATCTTTTCTATATTTTCTTGAGCTGGTTTCATAACAACATTGGAGAGTGGATACTTATTTTAGCATTGAACCAAATAGCTAAGGGTATTCAACTTTTAAGAAATGGCATGGAACTGATGCTACTCTTTCCACATTACCATAATAGCTATTTTCATTTTTAAATGAATTTAACAAAACTTTTCATCAATACCCTAACAACAACACTAACCTATGGATGAGACCATTGTTACCAAAGCACAACTGATATTCTGTGGTTGGAGGTAGGTCCCTATCTCAATAAGATTGATTCTAAGGATGTGAAACAATGTTGAAGATCAAGAGATTGAGTTTCAAGAACACATTCTCTTGATCAAGGTCGTCCTCCTCAATCTTCCTGTTCACTCATTCAATAGGAGGTGGTCTCTATTCCTCTAATGCATGTTCCTGGTCCTACCTATAGAGAAACCTCCTATGTTCTAATAGTAGAGAGCATTGTTCATCGTTAACTTAGTGGTTCTTTTCATCATCTTCAATAAATTCCAAGAGCTTTATCAATCAAGAGGAAGATCTATGTATCGAGAGGACATATATTGATACAATGCGATTGCAAGAAGTGGACACAAAGTGATCTCATAATGCACCATCAGAGATGCAATTACAAACAATTGACATTAGTAATTGTTAAGAACAATTCTATCATTAACCATGAAGTCACACATGTAAACTATCCTATTTCAGATATTCAAGACAACAAAATATGGAATGTAACAAATGAATGAAATGGAATTTCCCTTCACCCCAACATTTTTCACATAAAAAACAATTATTGCCAAATGCCAAAGGTTTTGTAGATGGTTCTCGAAATTCATTGGCAGTGTGATGTCATGTTCATGCCACAACCTTGGCCAAGTAAAGAATTTTGTCTCTAGTTGGTTAAGTATCTATTGCATATTTGTTTTTTGAATATTTACAGAGGTTAATCAGTTCTCACTTGTTAATTTACTATGTTTCACTAGAAGTTTTCTTAGTCGCTCGAGATTGAAAGCTCTGTGCCTTCCTCTCAAAATCCAATCAAGGGTTTTGCATTGGCACTACATCCGGCCTCTGGGTATGTGGTTTTACTTTAGGAATTTCCCTGGTCTATAGCTATAGCTCTTGAGGGTTACTCTATTCTTACGTCGGTCTTCTGGCTAGGCAGTTTGTGGTTTATGTTATTGATGTAAGTAGTTATCCAGGCTCCATTATGAAGACCATGTGATTGCGTCTTTTATGTGCTTCATCTAGAAAAGTACCTTGACCTACTTCTTAGGTTCTGGGTTCATGGCCATTATTTTATTGTATTTTGAAGCTCTACAGATCAACTTAGTTGTAATTTTGAATTTCATATTTTTTTTCCATCGAGACCTCTTTACCGAAAGAGGGTTTGTAATATTTCTAAGAATATATATATATATTGTTTTTTTTATGGCGAAATATATTGTGTCAACAATTTAAAGGTTGTTAATTTAATCCTCAAATAGACTCTGTAATTCCTTCCTAGAGAGGTTTATTTATTTGTATGCATTAACTTGATTCATTGTTTCACACTGTGCTTGTCTTTATCTATTTTTTGTTTGAGATTTACTATGGAATCCACCTACAACTCTAGCTATGGATACTATCTTCATATTTCTTGTCTTGTGTATAAAGATGTATCCCTTCTAGCAGGGTTTTAGTTTCACGTCCTGAATCATTCGAATGAGGAATGAGATATAAATTATTCATAAGGATTTATCGACTTAGTTTATATTTCTCTTATTTAGCTAATCTCTTTCTTTTTAATTAGTTATGAATCTTGCGGATGATTTCAGAACTCTTTCTTCATTATAGTTAAATTCTTCTTATTTTTCTCACTTCAACTCCTTAGTATATATCACAGATCCCTTATCGTTATACTATAAGGTCTAATAGTAGAAAAAATTCATATGATAACATAGAAACATATATACATATATATTGGTCCTGTTTCCTTTCCTTGGGAAGGTAGCTTTGCCTATTTTATATCATTTACTGATGTAGCTCTGGCTACTTGTGGTTTTCATTTTTAATACTTGTCTAGGTTGTTGACCACACAATAAACCCCTAAGTTATGCCCCTATGTAAAAAAAATTCGTCGGTTTCAGTAATAAAATTTTCTGATTCTTTTTTTTTTTTGGATATAGATCTTCTCATCACTGTATATTTTCTAGTGGTCGTTGTTAGCCCTTGAGGTGCAGTGCTACTATTTTTAGTAGAAATGTCCCCTATGTCAGCTCCAATAGCCACATCTCCTCTGCTCTGTTTTGGCCATAAGCTAGACTTCAAAAGTTTACTCTTGCATATATAATTGCATCAGGTCCTGATCCAAATGGATCTAGATATGCTCTCTAAGTCATCAAAAGCTAGTAAAATCATGCCAAAGATCAAAACCATCGTAGGAGAAGAACTGTTAGAATGGAAAAAAAACACTATCGGGAGGAAAAAACCCAAGGAAACATTGAAAAAATTGAGTATAGTAGCTCTGAATAGTGAAATGCATAGCAGTCATCAAATGTGGCTGATCAATGGTCTATATTTTATCAACGGGTCACAATCAGTGGTGGCAATCAGTGGATTCAGGGCGAACCATATGAAATTTGCGATGGCGACTGGCGGAGTCAAGTAGGATTGTCGATCAAGCATGCAGATCGATGGCCCATGTTTTATCACAGGATCGCTATAGGAGAACACTATAGAGCACTCACCATGGGCCTGGGGCATGAGTGATATGCGATTGTGATCAATCACATCGGCAGATCGCAATCGGGGAAACATTATGGAGAGGGGCCTTTATACATGTATATGTGCAATGCAATTAGTCGGACCTGATGGCTATATAGGCATTATTTAATATATTTTCGGATCTATCAAAAGGAATTTGTTAATGCATTTTCACATATTTTGTTATTTAACAAAATATAAAGGGATAGCACCGATGCGATAAAACCTGAACCCGAAGGGGTTTGCGAATGAAAATACATAATATTTCATATTCGCTGAAGCAATTTTTTCAAGTTTTCTAGTGTTTTTTAACATATTTCAAAATATGAAAGGAAACCTTGGAAACAAAGCTGAAGCAACTTGTGATAGTGATTAAGGGTGGACTCGATAAAGGAATATACCATATTTGAGGGCTTTTAAAGTCCGAAATGAACTGTGTTTTGGTGGAATTTCACATTATTTCATCATTCCTCCGTGTAAATAGAAAGCAGCCATTTAAAGGATTTCAAACGGCCGATGCACTCATCCGGACAGAGGCCGAGAGATAGAGACCAGAGGGATAAAAAGCCACACCACGAAACATCAAAAACCAATAGAAGTGATCATGGAGCATCGCTAGCGTGAGTGAGCTCCCTGACAGCGCAAGAAATTACAAGAATGCGATTACTCTACTGTTAGAAAAGTAACCTCCGAGCTCATGTGTGTCTAGTCATGGCATCAAGTCGTTGAAAAGGCAGAGAGGATAGATTAAGAGACTTCAAGCCTTTGAGAGCCCAGTAGCATTGTAAAAAATACTATAAATGGCTGAAAGTTAGAAGTATGAGGGGTTCAACTTTTGGAGACTGTGGATACTCTGCTACTCTGGCTTCTCATCTTCATTTCAGCAATATAAGCTTCTTTTGTTGTTACATGTTCAATTCCCATTTTCTCTTATGTTCTAAGCTTGCACTTGAATAGGTTATTCATGTTTTCTTCTGTGTCTAATGCCTGATAACTGTCATCTTATCTCTGCATTGATAAATTAGATTTGCAAGCTTCATTTACTTCCTTTAGCTACCCATTCATATGTGTTTATGTATGCAATTGCCGGTACAGTAAATATTCTCCATCTATCCATTGAATCTATAAACTATTGAGGATTAGTGATCTAAAGCCTTGTAAAGTCGAGGGTGTTCATGCATGTCTTGAGTGAAAATAGAGTTGAAACAGTCATCTGATTTGATCCAAACCATCATCCATTCCAATAGTTCAGTGAACAATATTGAAGATTTATATGTTACGAGGCATCTCGCAGCTACAGCCTAGGAGAGCTTCCTAGAGTGATAACATAATTGGGGACATTGCGGGGGAGAGGAGACTAAAGCTCAACTTCCCTGGGAGACGACACAGATCCAACTTTGATGATAGACAAAGTCTAGGTACTTTTTCGGTTGTAATCATCTATCTGGAAACTCTACTGAAGGATGAACCTCTTGGTGACTCCACTTGATAGTTTTGGCTCAGTTTGTGAGGCATACTCAGAGAAATCCTCAAAAGCCACAAGCTGACCTAGTATTTGACCATGAGAAAATCATCAAAGAAAGAAAGGTGTTGCAGAAAGGAGCATCAGGTTTAAGTAGCTCTAAACAATATTCTATATCTCTTCAAGAAAATCTTGTAATAGAACAAATACATGTTGAGAGTATAGCATCTAATACTAGCAACAAAGAAAAAATCTCAAAAATTCATAGAGATCCTTATTCTTTAGGTTCTCCTTTTGTTTCCGCCCCAAAGGAAACCTCTCCTCCTATCCCTCATACCCCTTTAGTCTTATCAGTCACCCCTCAACCCCCTTTCATTCATATTTCTAGTACCCTTATAGCCACCACAGCTATGGCAAGACCACAAGCACCTACCAAATGGAAATAATCATAACTACTATGTATGGACCTCTAGTACTGCCCACCCCTTTGAATGCCATGCCTACTCGAGAATATCAAAAGTATAGGCCTAAATTCACTGCGACTGAAGGTGCTACAGTTGAGGAACATCTTGAATCATTCTATAGCTATGCTGATAACATAGACATTAGTGAAGACGATGTATTGATGAGAGTCTTTATGCAAAGTCTAGATGGAGAGGCTAGGAAATGGTTCAAAGGACTAGCCCCAAAGTCTTTACCAGATATTGAGGCTTTAGATGATGCATTCCTAAAGAATTGGAGGGATAATAAGGATCTACTCTACTACTAGATGGAGTTCAGGAAATTAAAGAGGGAAAATGGTGAGTTGTTGTTTGATTTTAATAACAGATTTAACCGCATGTACAACAAGATACCAGCTGAAGTAAAACCCGCCACTACCTCTGCTAAACTCACTTATGCCAATGCCTTTGATTCTGACTTCTATCTACTATTGAGGGAGAGGTGATGTGCTACTTTGGCTGATATGTAGGATGCAACCTTGGAAGTAGAATCAAACATCATGGTTGCAGAGAAGCTAAAGGGAAGTTTTGATAGAAGGAGACGGAGGGGCAAGTCTTCATCATCTTCAGATCCGAGGATAGATAAAATGACCAAGATGATAGAGTCATTAGCCTCTAAAATCTCCAAATTAAAGGTTGAGCAGCACTCTGAGAAAGGACGAGTTCCTAATACCTTTACTCCTAGAAATTCAAATCCATATAGAAGAGCTAATGAGCAATTACATATTTTGCAAAGAAGAAAAGATACCAATGAAGACCAAAGGGTGAAGACCCCTTTCCAGAATGTAGTCATGGAAGAAGAGCAGTTTGAAGAAGATGATGAGATCCATTATTTGGAAGTCAAAGGTAGTGCTTCCTCTTTGAGCTCAGCTGCCTACGAAAAGTCATTATTCATTCACTAGATCAACCAAGAATGGGATGGTGAAGTTATTATATAAATTGTTGCTTAGCACATATATAATCTGAGGTCGAAGATGAATAATGCCTAGGAAACTCCTATTCAGAGAGTTGTTGGCCATGCAATACAACAAGGTAATAAGTAGAAGTGACCGACAGTTGATCCCATCATCCTCAAAGCTCCAGCTCACAAGATAAGAGGCCTTGACAACTCTCCTTCTCCTTTCGGTTTTCAATAGGAAATTTAGAAGCTAAGAATACCTATACCACTAATTGAACTAGTGAAGAATGAGTCCTTCAAGAGATCTATCCTTGAGACCCTTGAGCCTAATGCAATCCAAGCCTCCACTGACTATTTAAATCTGCAAGATGACAAACCAGCTGGTGTTCTCAGCCCAATGATTGAAAATTATGATGACAGCTCCCCATCATTCTATGTCTCTATGACTATTCTTGATAAAATCCTTCACAAACTCCTTCTGGGCACTGAAGCCAGCCATAATCTAATGCCCAAAGCTATCATGGATGAGTTGGGTCTTGACATTACAAAACCTAATCATGACCTATTTTCTTTTGACTCTAGGAAAGTGAAATGTTTGGGATTAAACAAGGACCTAGCCATCACTTTGTCTTAGCTGCCCATGAAGAGCATGATGATGGATATTGTGGTAGTAGATGTACCCCCCAAGTTTGGCATGTTTCTTTCCAAAGGTTGGATCAAGAGATTAGGTGGAACATTACAAAATGATCTGTCTTACGCTATTGTCCCAGTTTTTGGGGGTGACAACAGGAGATTATACAGAGAAGCTCAGTTGGATTATATCATCAGTGATGAAAGAAATTCCACTAATCATCCCATCTATGCTGTCGACACTGATTTTGGAATTAGTATTCTTCAGATTCAAGAATCCTAATTGGCCTCCACACACCTTAAGAAACCAGTTCGCCGGATCATAGAGGAAGAGGGCCCACATATTTGGTACTTGTTCTTTGATGGAGCTTTCTCTAAGGAAGTTGTAGGGGTAGGTGTAGTCCTGGTGTCCCCCACACAATAATGCATTCATTTATCTTTCAAATTAACTTTTCAGGTCACAAATAACATAGAAGAAAATGAAGCCTTGATATTGGGCTTAAACGCTGCTAAAGAAATGAGCATCAAAGGTCTGAAAGTGTTTGGAGACATATACCTTATCATTCAACAGGTCAACAAAACTTTCCAAGCAAAGCATCCAAGGATGAAAGCATATAGAGATGAGGTATGGAAGCTCAAGGACTCTTTTAATATTTTCAGCATTTCTTACATCTCGAGAATGAAGAACCAAATTTTTTATTCCCTGGTTGTGTCTACTAGCACATTTATTCCTCGTCTGCCTCCTAAATTGACTTATGAAGTTCAGGTGAAATATAGACCATCTTTGCCTGACAATGTCAAATACTGGAAATTTTTTGAAGATGATGATGAAATTAATAGGCTTTTACAAGTTGTTGATGAATTTTTTGAAATGCACATCGACCAAGAAAATGAAACAATGGAAGAATGCAACCAGTCCAAGCTAAAGGACGAGATTGGTCAAGATAGCATTGTTCAGCTACCTAGTAACCATATACCCAAAGGATTGGTTCCCCTAGAGAAGTTGTTTGATCATAATGATGTACCTTATAAGCTTGCCAAAAAAGAAAATGAGTCTGCTATTCATAAATATAATGTAGGGAGTCTAACCCATCCAAAGTACATAAATTTGTCCACTCACTTGTCTTCTACCCAGAGTTCCAAGTATTGCACCATGATGAAACAATTTGCTGATATTTTTGCTTGGGAATACGGTGATCTTAAGATCTATGACACTAACATCATTCAACATAAGATTCTAGTGGAGAAGAACGCCATCCCTTTTAAGCAGAAATTAAGACCTATCAACCCTCTCTTATTTCCTTTGATTGAAAAGGAAATCAAGAAGCTATTGGATTCCAAGATCATAGTTCCCCTAAGGTATTCAAAGTGGATAGCTAACCTTGTGGTAGTAAGAAAGAAGAATGGAAAAATCAAGCTTTGTGTTGACTTCAAGAATCTGAACAAATGCTCTAAAAAAGACAAGTACCCCCTGCCTAAGATGGAACACTTGCGACAAAAAGTGTAAGGGGCTAGAGTCATGTATTTCCTTGATGGATTTTCAGGTTACAGTCAGATTGTTGTACGTCTAGAAGATCGGGAAAAGACTGCCTTCACTACTCCTTGGGGCACTTTCATGTACTCCAAGATGCCTCTCGAACTGATGAATGTTGGGGCTACTTTTCAGAGGGCCATGGACATAGCCTTTGTGGGAGAGAAGGACAAGTTTGTCCTTATTTACCTAGATGACATAACAGTCTTTTCCAACAAGAGTTCAAGAAATTCAAACATTGTCCATCCCAAGGTCAAAAAGGGACATTCAATCCTTCCTGGGTAAGATTAGCTTTGTAAGGAGGTTCATTCCAAACTTTGCAAAGCTAGTGAAGCACATCACTTCCATGCTGAAGAAAGGATCATAAATAAAATGGATGGATGTTGCAAGAAGCTCTTTTGAATCCATAAAATAAGCTATCATGGAAGCTCCCACTCTAATCAGCCCAGACTACACCAAGGAGCTTTATATCTTCTATTTTGCCTCTTATGATACACTTGCAGCAGTTTTGTTGCAGGAAAATGATGAAGGTGTAGAGCACCCTGTGGCCTTTTTTAGCAAAACTGTGAGGGATGCTGAACTAATGTATGACCTTATTGAAAAACAAGCTTATGCTCTCATAAAATCTTCAAAGGAATTCAAAATTTATATTTTTCATTCCAAATTGGTTGCATATGTACCCTCAACCTCAGTACAAGATGTCGTAACTCAACCAAATATTGATGAAAAGAGAGATAAATGGATTGCAAAATTCATAGAGTTTAAGATAGAGGTGAAGCCCACAAAGCTTGTCAAAGGCTAGGGCTTGGCTAAACTTATGGCTGAGGAAAATTGTAGTTTGTTAGACATCAATTGCATGGGTTCAAATTCAGGTGATGAGCAGACAGAGGAAGTAGCAGAAGAGCAAGAGCAGAATCAGCCTTTGGCTGAAAATCCAGCCCCCTGTGAATGGTATTCTAGTATAGTTCATTTTTTTCATAAGCTAGAAGTCCCTAAAGTGCTTAGCTCAACTCAAGCCCAGGCCATTAAGCCCAGATCAACCAAATTTTGCATTAATAAAAACATGCTTTATTGCAAATACCCATCACGAATCCTCTTGAGATGTTTAGATAAAGGACAATTTGTGGAAGTCATGCACCAGTTCCATTCTAGCATCTGTGGAGGGAATCATTATTGGAAAAACACAACCCACACAATCCTGAGATTTGGGTATTATTGGCCTACTATGTTCTCTGATGTGTTTTTTTTTATGAAATCTTGTGACCAATGTCAGAGGTTTGCAGGAAGATAACAGCTAAAACCTCTACCTTTGAAGCCAATACACGTCAATGGTCCCTTCCAACAGTGGGGCTTGGACTTCATAGGTGAGATTAATCCACATTCCAGTGGCCAACACATATGGATCTTGGTAGCCACTGATTATTTCACTAAATGGATTGAGGTCATACCTAATAAAAATGCTAATCATCAGGTTATCATAAAGTTCTTGAATGAGAATATTTTCACTAGATTTGGTTGCCCAACCAAACTAGTCAATGATAATGCAACAACTTTCAGGGCAGACGAATTGGTGGACATGTGTGAATCCATGGGAATTCAATTGGTGCATTCTACCTCATATTATCCTCAAGGCAATGGCCTTGCAGAATCATCTAACAAGAGTTTTGTAAGGATAATCAAAAAATTGTTGGAGGACAACAGAAAGAGTTGGCATTCCAAGTTGAAGCTTACACTATGGGTTGACAGAGTTACTGAGAAGAAGTCCATAGGAAATTCTTCATTTAAGCTAGTTTATGGCACTAATGTTGTTTTTACTATCCAACTAATTCTCCTAGTGGCCAAATTATTTCAAGAAGAACATGATGTAACAAATGACATGGTGAGGAGAATTAATAACCTGGTTCAATTACAGCAAATTAGAGAGCAGCTGGTTGAGAAGTCAAAAGTTGATCAGAAGAAAATCAAAGAAGCCTTTGACAGGAAGGTAAAAGTGGACAATTTCCAAGTTGGTGACTGGGTTCTCAAATGGGATGCATTGAAGGAAAAGAAAGGGAATCATGGTAATTTTGACTCCTTATGGACAGGTCTGTTTGTCATCACTCAAATTCAGTAGAACAATACCTTTATTTTGCACAGTCTAAAAGGAGAAGATGTTTTTGGTGGCCCAGTTAATGGGAGGTTCTTGAAACTTTATTTCATTTAAGGCTTTAAAGCCTTGATATTGTAAATATTTTTTTCAGCTTTTATTTTCTATGCAAAATAAACTCCATGCCCAATGGAACACTAGTAGATAGATTTGATTTTGGTTTTACAAAAAGGGAATTGGTTTGTGGTTCTTGAAACCTCAGAGGGAGGCTTTCATCCCGAGAAGGAGCTAGTGTTAGCCCCTGAGGTGCAGTGCTGCTATTTTTAGCGAAAATGTCCCTTGTCTCAGCTCCAATGGCCGGATCTCCTCTGCTCCGCTTTGGCCATAAGCCAAAATTCAAAAGATTACTCTCGCATATATAATTGCATCGAGTCCTGATCCAAATGGATCCATATATGCTCTCTAAGTCTTCAAAAGCTAGTAAAATCAAGCCAAAGATCAAAACCATCAAAGGAGAAGAACCCTTAGAATGGCGAAAAAACACTATCATGAGGCAAAAACCCAAGGAAACATTAAAAAAGCTGAATATAGGAGGTCTAAATAATGAAATGGACAACAACCATCAGATCTGGACGATCAACGGTCCAAATCTAATCAGCAGGTCACAATTGGTGGTGGCAATCGACGGATTGAGGGTGGACCATATAAACTTGTGATGGCAATCGACGGAGTCAACTAGGACCATCGATCAAGCGCGTAGATCGACGGCCCATGTTACATCGCAGGATCACTATCAGACAACACAACAGAGCGCTCACAATGGGCCCGGGGCATGAGTGACATGCGATTGCGATCAATCGCACCGGCGGATCACAATCAGGGAAACATTACGGAGAGGGGCCTTGATACATGTATATGTGCGATGCCATTAGCCAGACCCGATAGCTATATAGGAATTATTGCATAGATGTTGAGATCCGCCAAAAGGCATTTGTTAATGTATTTTCACATATTTTGTTATTTAACAAAATATAAAGTGACATCCCCGATGTGATAAAACCTAAACCCAAAGGGATTCGGGAATGAAAATACATAATATTTCAGACCCGCCAAAGCCATTTTTTCAGGATTTTTAGTGTTTTTTAATGTATTTCAAAACATAAAAGAATACCTTGGAAACAAAGTCAAAGAAACTTGAGATAGCAATTAAGGGCAGGCCCGATAGAGGAATAGACCATATTTGAGGGCTTTTGAAGTTCGAAATGAACTATGTTTTGATGGAATTTCACAGTATTGCAGCATTTCTCCATGTTAATAGAAATCGGCCATTTAAAGTATTTCAAAGGCCCAATGCACTCATCCAGAAAGAGGTCATGAGATAGAGGGTGGAGGGATAAAAAGCGAAAGTACAACGCAGCCAAAACCAACAAAAGTGATCATGGAGTATCGCTGGCACGAGCGAGCTCCCCGACAGCGCAACAAATTACCAAAATGCGGTTACTCTGCTGTTAGAAAATAAACCTTCGAGCTCATGTGTCTTTAGTGATGGCATCAAGTCATTGAAAAGATAAAGAGGATAGACTAAGACACTTCGAGCCTTTGAGAGACCAGGAGCATTGTAAAAAATCCTATAAATAACTAAAAGTTAGAAGTATGAGGGGTTCAACTTTTGGAGACTGTGGATACTCTGCTACTCTAGCTTCTCATCTTCAGTCCAACAATATAAGCTTCTTTTGTTGTTACATGTTCAATTCCCATTTTCTCTTATGTTCTAAGATTGCACTTCAATAGGTTATTCATGTTTTCTTTTGTGTCTAATGCCAGATAATTGTCATCTTACCTTTGTGTTGATAAATTATATTTGCAAGCTTCATTTAATTCTTGTAGCTAGCCATTCATATGTGTTTATGTATGCATCTGCCAGTACAATTAGTATTCTCCATCTATCCATTGAATCTATAAACTATTGAGCATTAGTGGTCTAAAGCCTCGTAAAGCTAAGGGTGTTCATGCATGTCCTGAGTGAAAACAAAATTGAAATAGTCATCTGACTTGATCCAAACCATCATCCATTCCAATTGTTCAGAGAACAATATTGAAGATTTATATGTTACGAGGCATCTTTGAGCTACAACCTAGGAGATCTTCCTAGAGTGGTAACAGTGGCAATGCCTTAGCTATTTCTAGTTTAAAACACATCCTTTTCTCAACAGCATGCAAATCTTTACTTTAATAATTATCTTCCCTATAGAGAGTTAAACACACAGTTATCTGATTTCAACAATAAACACATAAGCTTAATTGCACTGATCTGAATTTGGCAGTATAATCTGTCAACTGTTGATTCAAGTTCAACTAGGAACATTGATTTACGCCTAACAATGAGACTTGCTTTCAGGCCAAGTCTCCCCCCGAGATGTCACCACATGCAGGTTGATCTCTTGTAGAATAAAAATCTTACTTAGGTCTGTCATATCAAAGAAAAACCTTTTCTTCCTTTTGTCTCTTCCTTATCTTTGGTACACATTTCGCTCTTGATTTCTTCCCTTGATAATAAATCTACAAGGAAGTAGGTAGGGTTAGGTAACTGCCCATCCCAACTACCTAACATGTGAGAGTTACATAATCACCATTATTAAGACATTTGTCTCATGCACATTTTTAATCAAAATAATAAAATATAAACTTCAATAATAATATACAATTTGTTTGTTGCAGTAATTAAATATTTACAATTTACTAGGGACACCACATCACCCCACCCTAAGATTAAACATCATCCCTATGCTTTTCTTCTGCAAATAAATTTGGACAAGTTTCTTTGATCACTTGTTCATCCTCCCAATTGACCTCTTCTGGCCCAAAGTGCTGCCACTGCACTTTAACTTGGGTGATAACTCATTTCTGCAACCTTACTTCTCTTCGATTGAGTATAACTAGATGTTCGACCAAGAATTTGCCTTCTGGTTCGACCTACACATAGGAAAATTTTATTCAATTCTTTTCCTTCGAAACTTGTCTTGCCATCTTTATTATTACAAAAATTAAATTACCTATATATCTTGTGGCTAGGAAAAGCGACCTCGTAGGCCGTTGGTCCAATTCGAGCCAAAATCGGGGTGCCAATTTGGAACATCCGCTCCATTGTAATGTACTTTTCTTGGCCCGTACCCATACATAAACATGATCTCCAATTTGAAATTCCTGGAAACTTCTCTTTCAATCAGCAAAGTTCTTTTGTCTGTCTTACACAACCTTTAAATTAGATTGTACGCTTTTAACCATCTCCTCCATTTCTTTTAACATGTCTGCCCCCAACATTAACTTATCCTCTATCCCACCCCAACTCGAAGGTGTCATGCACATTCACCCATAAAGTACTTCAAACAAACTCATTTGTTGTGATGTGTGGTAACCATTGTTATAAGAAAATTCTACCAAATGTAGGTAGTCCTCCCATTTGGATGGTTGTTGCATTACGTAAGTCCGTAGCATATCTTCCACTACCTAATTTAATCATTTGGTATGCCCATAATCTCAGTGTTGGTAAGAAGTATTGAAATGTAGCTAGGTGCCTAAACCTTCAAATAAGGTTTTCCAGAAATCTAATGTGAATTTTACATCACAATCAGAAATTATGACCTTTTGTAATCCATGTAATTTAAAAATGGTTTGCATGAATATATTAGCAATTTGTACAACCTTATAGGTTGATTGTACTGGTATGAAGTGAGAAGACATGCTCAAGTTATCTACCACCACAATTATTGAATCATTTTTCTTTCTTGAATTAGGTAGTCCCGTAATAAAGTCGATGGAAATGGTTTCCCATCTCCATTATAGAATAGGCAACAGGGGCAACAACTCGGCTAGGTGACTATGCTCTGATTTTACGTGTTGACATCCTAGACAACGAGCCAAGTATTCAGTCACTTCTTTCTTCACTACAGGACATAAATATTCGTTTCTAAGTGTGGTAATTAGTTTCTGATATCCGAGATGGCCTACATATGGATTTTTATGATATTCTTCTAGAATTAATACTTTAACATTTTTCTAGTTGGGTAAATATATTCTTTGCTTATAAATCAACGTGCCTTCATGATTTATTTTATATCCTAGTTGTTGTTTCGTTGTTGTTTAAGAAAAACTTTTACTACCATAAAAGCTTATATTCTGGATTAGACCTGCGTGCCTGCTTAATCAGCTCATTAAAGTGAGTTCGTGCTTCACTGAATGAGACGTTATATATAAAATGTACTTTTTGACTTAAGGCATCCGCAACCTAGTTTTCTTTGCCTTTCAAGTGCTTGATTTCAAAATCAAATCCGCTTAGGAAATTGACACAATGAGCTTTCCTAGCATTCAAAGTGGGTTTTTTAAAATATTTAGTTAAACTATGATGATCAATCATTAAAAGAAATTTCCTGCCCATCAAATAATGTCGCCGCACTTTTAATGCATGTATAATTGTTGTTAGTTTTAAGGCATAGGCTGAATATTTTTTTTCTTCCTCCTTAACAAGGAGGATAATATGACTATTGATGGAGCCATATTAACTGCAGATAGTCATGGTGACAAATTTCAGTGTAACATTCCTCCTTAAGTTTCCTAGTCATAAGCAATTACTTTTCCTTCCTGCATTAGTACGCCACAAACACCTTCCTTTCTAGCATCTGTACAAACCACATAGTTTGTATTTCAGTCTACAATGCTCAAAATAGGTGCGGTGGTAAGTAAATGATTAAGTTGATCAAAACTCTTTTGACATTCCATGGTCCACTTGAAAGTCTTTCCCTTGTTCTATAGAGAGGTGATGGGGTATGCTACCCTGGAAAAACCTTCAACAAATTGTCTATAGTATCTGAATAGACCCATGAATGACCTTATGTCTACCACATCTTTTGGTACTGGTCATTCCATTATTATTTTTATCTTTTCGGGGCCCACGGTAATTGCATCCTTCGTAATAACCTGTCTTAAATACTGGATTTGTTCCTTAAATATATCGTATTTATTATATTTTGCATACAACTAATGCTCTCTTAATGTTTTAAGAAATATACAGATATGTTCTTTGTGCTCTTCTACATTCATAAAAATCAACACAATTTATCCAAACACCGACGAAATATATTGTTCTTGGGACACATGAAAGTTGTGAGGGCATTAGTCAGACCCAAGGGAAAGACAACGAACTCATAATGTACATAGTGAGTTCTAAAAGATGTTTTATCTTTGTCTTCCTCCTTAATTCCGATCTGGTGGTAACCAGAATGAAGGTCAATCTTTGAAAATAGAGTTGCACCCCACACCTGATCAAACAACTCATCTATACAAGGTAAGGGGTAGTTATATTTGATGGTCGATTTGTTTAACTGGTGGTAATCCATACACATCCAACACATGATATTCATGATGACCCCTGTGCCAACGTTCGCATGATGGCCTTAGGATATTCAACACATATAATCGATGGTGGAATACTAGTTGGATGCATGGTAGCACTTTATGGAAATCCTCGAGGCATTGATTCTAATGCATTGCATGTATCCATTCAGTGAAGGCAGGAGCCGACCTTCAGAGTCTTCCATTCAATTTCCATCTATCGTCCTCTTCTCAAGAACCATTACCCATCAACGACTCTCCTTGCATTAGGCTCATCCTACGGTGGTGAGGGAACACTTATCCTTATTTCATGCCATCCATGTTTCATTGTTGATGTTAAGTCTTCTAGCGACAGACTTCTTAGCCTTTCGAGCTTCAACTTTAGTTTTCTTACCCAAAGTCGAATCTTATTAACATAAGATTGATTAATTTATTTACTTGTAATGCCTTGCTCATGCTTTAACGTTTATCTAGATTCTGAGGTTCACAACATGCCATGTTGGTTCCTAATTGTTGTGGAAGAGGCGCGCATGCCACAACCTTGGCTAGGTAAGGAATTTTGTCTCCAATTGGTTAAAACTTAAGTATTACTGTGTATTTTTTTTTTTGAATATTTACAGAGGTTAATGAGATCTCACTTGTTGATTTACTAGGTTTCGCCAGAAGTTTTCTTAGCCTTTCGTGATTGAAATCTCTATGCCTTCCTCTCAAAATCCGGTCAAGGATTTGTATTGATACTATGTCTGGCCTCCGGGTATGTGGTTTTACTCCATAATTTTCCCTGTTCTAGAGCTATAGCTCCTGAGGCTTATCTTGTTCTTACATCAGTCTTTTGGCTAGGATTTTTATGTTTTATGTTATTTTTGTAAGCAGTTATCTGGGACCCGTTATGAAGACCTTGTGACTGTGTCTTTTATGTGCTTCGGTTAGAAAATTCCCTTGACCTGCTTCTCAAGCTTTGGGTTCATGGTCATTAGTTTATTGTATTTTTAAGCTCTACAGATCGACTTAGTTGTAATTTTGAATTTCGAAATCTTTTTCCACCAAGACCTCTTTAGTCAAAGAGGGTTTGTAATCCTTCTAAGAATATATATATATATATATCGTTTGTTTTATGGTGAAATCTACTATGTGAATGATTTAAGGGTTGTTACTTTAATCCTCAAATAGAATCTCTAATTCCTTCCCACATAGGTTTATTTATTTTTATGCATTAACTTGATTCGTTTTTTCGTACAGTGCTTGTCTTTATCTATTTTTCATTCGAGATTTATTTTGCAATCCGCTTGCAACTCTGGCTATGGAGACTATCTTCATGTTTCTTTGATTGTGTATAAATATGTATCCCTTCTAGCAGGTGTTATACAAACATATCGTCACCTTGATTATTTGCAGTCGGTATGGGTTTATCACCACCTATACCAGCCTCCTAAGCAAGTCTCATACCTCATCCCTTCAAAACAAGCTTTGGAAATGAGAGAAAGACATAAAAAAAACAATGTAACTCTCGTTCCGCACTTTCTCTCACTTTTGCTTGTAGGACCGCACCTTTTATTCAGAATACCTGTGTACTTATATGCTCCTTATGTAAAGGGGAGGGTGCGTACTCATGTGAAAGTCAAAAGGCGCAATTTTTATCTTAAAAAACTCACTTTGGGTTAATTCTAGAGGTTTCTAGAAGGAATTTTGACGTGGATTGTTCGCTCCAAAGTGGTTCATGCATCTCAAAAGAGCAGGAGCTAATCCCTTGTTAGGAGTAGCTATCCCTTTGAAGGAGGATTCTATCCCTTTGAAGGAGGACCTAGTAACTGCCCTCCATTGTACTGTAAATTGAGGCATTGGGTTAGTGGCTAGAGAGGTTAGTAGCTGAACTTTTGAGGGTAAATGCTAGTGAAATCAAGACTTCCTATTTGAGCTTAAGAGGAGAGATCACATACCTTTTTGGCTTCATTGGGGAGTGAGAGAAGCTTGTCAAAGTAGAGGAGACTTCTTGTTGGACCCTCGGAAGAGCTTGTATAGCGTTAAGGCAAAGGTTGTAAAGTTCTTCTTTTGAATTAATACAATCAAGCTCATTCTTCTCAACAAGTATCTTATGTTATTTGTTTCATGGACTCCTTGAATTTCATGTTAAATATGTTTTATAATACTGGTTATTCAGGTGCTATTTAATCGTTTGCCTTGTTTGTGTTTGCAGGTTTGCGACAAAGGAACTTACTTGGATCAAAGGAGCGAAGGCATCCCCAACCTTGCGTTGGACATGAGGTAGGCCTTAAACAAATTTGTTTGCCATTATTTATAAAGCTCATTTAGAGAAAGATAGTGTCTGGTTGGTTTTCTTGTCATTAGGTCTTCTTTAGATTCTAGGAAGGTCTATCTTGTCCATAAGATCGACTCATTCCGCGTGACAAAATGGCGACCCCGCTAGGGACTTGATTGTTTTCCTTGCTTTTACTTTGACCTGAGAAACTACGTTTCTGTTTCTGTTTTTGGATTGTTGTGTGTGGAATTGGGTAGATTTAGTAGATCTTGGATTTTTTTTTTTTTTCATACTTTTGGGAGAGGACCGCACCCTCTGCTTGTAACACAGTGCGTACATACCCACACTTCTACTTTACACACAGAGAGGTACCGCACCTTGGTAAACTGGGAGCCTGCGGACCCTGTCAAAATTTTGAAAAACTTAAGATTTTCTCTTTCAGTCAGCTTAGGTTTTGTTAATGTGTTTTTAGCCTCTGCCCAGATTTGCACGTGACTTGTCAGGAACTTTTCTTAGGTTAATTCCATTGGCATCCTTGTTTAAGATTTTATCAATTGGGTTTTTTGAGTCTCTTTTTTTTTGAGAAATTCTTAATTTTATTTCCTTTGGTCATTACTTGGAGGTTTGTCTCAATCTTTTCACAATTTTGCATCTTTTTGCTTTTGTTTTTGCTTTTGTTTTTGCTTATGTATAAGTGTTAATCGCCTTTGAGTGTTTTTATTTTTGATCTTTGGAACTCTCACCCAATTTTTTTGACTTGCACTTGATTGGTTCTTAGATTACATTAGAATCATCTTGTGTTTGAGAATTCTCTTGCATAGATCACATTTGCATAATTAGAATTCTCGTTTTCAGAATATGAATGAAAAATGCGCATAGATTACATTTGTATACTTTTCAAAGCGAATTGTGCATAGATTACAATTGCATAGTTTACATTCTGAAAAATCAATCATAGATTTAGATCATCTTTCTTTGATTTGAATTTACATATTTTTATGCTTGTTTTTAGCCCACGAAAATAAAAATAAAAGAATATTTTGGAATTGATTTGCATTAGTTTTTCTTGATGAAATTAGTGCATTAGATAATTTGTTATATTTTCTCTTAGTGATCATTTTTTTGCATTGTTGGAAGTGAATGGAAACGCTCTCCTTAATTTAGTTAGGATTCATCGAATTGATAAGATTACATTATCATATTCGATTGCATTCAGTTTTGGGTTGGGTCATGACACCATTGGTTTCATATCCATTTACCCTTTTGAGTAATAATAGCCTAAATAACAGAGCGCTTAATTAAAATTTATCTAGTAATTTTTGCATTTTTAGGACTCTTTCCACCAATCTAGCTTAGGCTAGTGTCTTGGAATAGGTTTTAGTTAACTTTCCAAGACAGTAAAACAAACAAGTAGTTGATCTTGCGGTAGGGAGAAATTCTAATTGTTACATCTATGCTCTGGGAAAGCTCCTCTTAAAGGAGAAGAACGAGATAGTGTCTGAACCTGTGTGGGAATCAATCCTTCCTCATTGGGAACGACGCCAGACATTCACGTATTATAAATGGTAAACCTTGGATTAACCATTGTCGAGGAGCCTCGGGTCACTTGCTGGTAAACCTTTGTTTATGTCAAGGAGCCTTCAAGGGAATTGAGCTTGCTACTCTGCCCTTCCGTGTGTATCGGATCGTAGACTGTTCCCCCAGGTATATTTGTTTCCGTTGGTAACCATAGTGACCATATTCTATAGGATTCTTCCTAAGGTGACGGTGGAGGGAAGATCCCACTGTACCTGGTGCAGACGTCGGCTAGACTCACTTGGATTTTCTGGGGGGTTCCCTTCACTCGAGATGGTTTAGTGGAGAAACTTGTGCCAGTCTATTCATTAAGCAGGTTGTCGGGGTAACTGTTCCAACTGCCATTTCTGTATTGAATTCTGCGACATTGGATTTCATCACCAACTAGTGTATTTGGTACGGAAAGTTACTATTTGTGTGTGGTTTGACTACTAGATTTGATAGCGCGTCTTAATTTGTTTGTTTTTACTTTTATAGACCATAGGTATGAATTGTGAATTTTAATTGTTGGGTGTAAATTGTGAATTTTTAATTTTAGTTTTAAATTGTTAATAAAATTCACTGAAGTTGAATATAATGGCAAATGTTCCGAAATTTACCAACCAAGGAACCCCTCTTAACGAGGATCCTAGTACTTTTCCTTTCTTTGGAAATGTTGGTCCTCCTTATATGGCTACTTTGTCATTACCTGGATTTACAATAGGTTTACCGATATGGTTATTTCAACTTCGTTGGCCCCAAATACTCCAATTGTTCCACCTCAACCGAATGCTTCACCTCAACAGAGTTCACCATCTCAACATCACCAACCTTCTGTTGACCCTTTACCTTCTTCGCCTAATTTTTCCTCCTCCATTTCTTCCTCTTCGCTTGGTAAAAGCCTTGATGCTAGTAAC
>APFE030705784.1:0-10461 GCA_000404065.3 Pinus taeda
TTTTTTTTTCCAAAGAAAAAATCAGTAACTTTTTATTAAAGAAATAATGAAAAGTTACACAAGCTTGAGCAAAGAAGCATACAGAGATCTGCCACAAGGGCACTAGTGCAAACGCACCCAAAAGCATAAGAAGAGAGAGAAAAAAGGCCCCAGCAAGAGCAGGAAAAAACCCAAGCATCAAGATTTACGCCCTTTTTTCTTTTCGACCTTACGCCACTCACCCAGAGTGGGCTCGGTCGAAACGATGACTAACTGAGTTGTTTCTTGCACCTTCCCTGATTCTTTGTCTGAGTTTGATGTGTCTGATTGGTGTTGTCGTTTGTTACCCCCCAAACTTTGATCCACACTTGTCGTCTCTGTTTTGTCTTGCTGAGTCTTTACTTGATCTGTATCTGGCTGTGGGTCCTTGTTACCTTCCGTATTTTCCTTCTGATTTTCTAGATCAACTTCCTCTATGGTGGTGTCATCCTCTTCTGCCTATGTCTCTTCCTCTTCGGGAACCGAAGGGGCTTTTTTCCATGCTGTTCGCCTCTTTAAGACTTCATCCAAATTCTGCCATCCTCTAGTCTTCCTTTGTTGTGGCTTGCTCTTGCTGGGACATGCTTTGAGCAAATGGCCTGTTTGTTGACATCCCCTGCACCTGAAAGCTGTGTTTTCATAGTCCAAAGGTTGTTTCCACTGAATATTGTTAAAGGTCAGGAAAATGCATTCAGGTAGTCCTTGGCTGAGATCTACCTCGACGCATATCCTAGCAAAGGAAAAAATTCCTTTTAAGTGCCTGTCTGTGTCAATCTTTAGCATTCTTCCAAGGGAATTTCCAATAGCTGTTAGGGTCTTGAAGTGCCAAAAATGTAAGGGTAAATTATGCAACCTTACCCATACTGTCATCCTTGAAACCACCGTAGTGTTTGCGTCAAATTCTGGGAACCATGGTGTGATAAATAAACCCGCACTGCCCCAGAACCATGGTCCTTCCTGGAGAATTTTATCCCTTTCTTCGTCTTCGTGAAATGTTACTATGAAGAAGCCCTTTGAACAGAGGTGGATCTGGCAGTCTTTTGTCCAGACTGTGTGAATCCATTGGTAAAGAGCCTTGGTTTTAGGCCAGAAACCGTTAAACCTGCAAATAACAGCTTTATTTTGCAGATCTGTAAAAATGCACTTTACCTCTGGAAAATCCAGCGAGATGGAGGGGTTTTCTGGTGTTTGTTCCACAATATACTGCCCTGGCGAGAGATTGGACACTGCAAGTTCTTTTCCCTTTGAAGGAGCTTTCCCTTTGGCCGCATCACGATATGAACCAGTGGGTTTTGATGTAGAGCCCTGAAATCCTTTCTGGCCTGCACCCGAGCTTCCTCCATGCAGCCTTGTGCTTAAGGTGATGGTTGAATCTCGACCGATGCCATAGTGCTGTAGAGTAGTGTTCTCCTGCAGGATTTGACCTGCATGTACCAACACTATCAGATTTGTAGGGATGCCTGTATCTGCTTGTATCTCTTCCTTTATATTTTTTATCATTATTCCTGTCCAGTTTTTTTTGCATATGGATTTTCCGGACAACGATCTTATGAAGATTTGGGTTCGGTCCTGTTCAGAGTCCTTGAGGGATAGCGGTGATTTTCCCCCTTCTGATTCCAAAACTCTTTGAAAACCGAACAACCGAAACCTGTCCAAAATCGATTGAATAGGGAAACAAAGGGTCGATTCATTGTGATTCTTTCCCGCATCAGAACGATCCCAGGGCCCTGGGGGATCGTCGAAGACATGGCGTCCTGAGGCCAGCCGACATGCATACCCGTAGCATAGCAGAGCAGAAGAAACCGCGGCGGTGCTGAGAGTCCCTTTGCTGGGCGGAGCGTTCTCGGATCTCCGCAACCGTGACCTGCTCGAAAACGATTCATTGAGAAACTTCTTCGCATCATAACCAGACCAGGGCCCGAGGGGAGTGTCGAAAACATGGAGGCCTGAGGCCTGCCGACATACAGAACCGTAGCAGAGCAAAGAGTCCGCGGCGGCGCTGAGAGACCCACTTGAAACCCTAGAACCGCGATTTGCCTCCATCACTCCTTCTCATAAATTTGAACTTTAAATTATTATAATTATATATATATATATATATTATATATATATATATATATTCCAATTAAAATATGAGAATATAGGTCGGATTTTTTTCCTTTTTAATTTTAAATAATAATTTTAATGGTTAGTTTACAAAGCAATATATTATTATATATAATTATATAATAAATAAATTATAAAATAGGATACACTAATATAATGATAAATAATCTATAAGGTTTTTTAAAAGGTAATTTATTAATTAAAGTATTTTTTAATTATTTATTAAATTAATTAATAAATATTAAATTAGGTTATTAAGTTAAGTTTTAAAAAAAAAATATACTAATAATAAATAAATAGATAAATATATAATAAATAATATATATAATATATATCTATTATATATAATATATTATATATAATATAAATTTGAATAAATAAAATAAATTAATTTATTAAACCAACCATTGATATTATTTATTTATTATATATTTTTACCTGTTTGATTTTTTCCATAAAATATAATAATTTAATAATAATATTAAATTAATAAATAATAATTTGTCATGGGTCCTAAGATCAAAATTAGCCGTTAGTCAATTTAGCTGTTGGAGACTCTGCTTGGACTATTTAACATGCTAAGCTAGATCAGTTTCTTCAACTTGCCCTGACGATGAACCACACTAGTTGGTTCGAAACGCGTCGACAAATGAATTCTTATGTGATTTACGCTGAAGAATCTCTCAAAAATTTGATATGGATCACAGAAGCCTCAATTCTACAATGTCTTAATGTTTTGCAGATGTTCATGCATGAAAGGAATTAATGGTATATCGTTTCAAATCTTGCATATATGGGTCTCTAAGATATCCAACGAATCTAATTGGAAAATATATTGTTCGGTTGTGTTATATTCTTTCCATGACTAGCCGATGTAGTTAACCAAGGGGTTAGAAGGGGTGCAGAGCCCCCCCTTCATTGCGCCGATTGTGTACTGGGGGGGGGTGTCACAAGGATTTTGAGGGCTTCAGGTAAACCCACTCTATGGGATCTGGTGCAGTGCCCCGAAAATTTTGTTTTTGGACACTATATTAGGTTGGGTGGACCTACCTATGGTTTTGTGCATGATATTCGCACATGGTTTTGGACGCGATGGTTTTCGTTCCATGGTTTTGGACGTGCTGGTTTTTTGGTCCATGGTATTGAATACTTCGGCATGTATAAATATGTATTGTAAAATTGAAAGGAACATAATGAAAAATCAAGCTGGTAGTCCCCGTTTTGGGATCCAGGGGAAATCTCTGTGTATATGTGCTTTATGTTTTATGCTCTCGCATTGTTTATTTTCTGTGTTTCAGAATTCATTGCAGGTAATTTTTGTACGGGGTTAAAACCTACATATATATTTAATGAAATTATCTTTAATGGTAACTAGTGTTGGGTCATAACTCAGCAAACGTTTATGCTCACGATATTTGTCAATATATGGTCTGAGAATCAGGTTATCCGAACATTTCTTACATCTAAGAGATCCTTAATATTGACATGACATATAAACTTATAGATAAATTTAAAAGTCCTCATCCTCCCCCTCTATGGTCAAACTTAATAATGATTATGGAGTTTGATATATAATGTTAACACAGATATAGGGGTGCCTAAAGATACCCTTGACCAAGTTACAATCTAAATGATAAATAACAAAAAAATCACCAGAATAGGAGCCTATTTCCCTATCAGATATTATTCTAGGGTAGGCCAAGGGGGTATGTTACATATGGTATCAGAGAAATCAAGTTCAAATCTGGCGGCATATGGGCCAATATGCCTCCATAGGGTATGGACAAGTTTCAGCCTAAAATTGGCCTCACTACCACAAAACTCTTCGAAAAGGTCCTAGTATACGTGTTAAATCTAGACTCTTTAAGATTGAATATAAATATTAAAAAGTGTTTAGAGAAAATTTCTTGTTGCATGCAATATTTATGTTTGTCATGAAATGATTTCGTTAGGAAGAGACAACATAAATACATATGTTGAACTGCTAAAGAGTTTAAAATCTATAAAGTAAGCTAGATTGTCGAAACATGGAACAGGAGATATTAGTCCTAAGATAAAATAAAATATATAAATTGGAAAAAACCAATACCCTCCCATATATAAATTATGGACCGATATATTATAGAATGTAATTGACGGTATATATGGTCTAAAATTAGATAATTATAAGCGACAAGGTTGAAAAGCCAAGAGCATGTCATAGTCATCGATACACTAATCCTTAATTCTAATGGGCCATAGAGGTTTTTAAAAACCCTAGTATGAAGAACGAAGCTCGAATTAATATATGCATGATGATTAAATTGATTTAAGCGACCAAAATTAAAATTTTATACATAAAAATAAGATGATGGTTTAAGGTCAATTTTTGAAAAATAGAACAGGGGCATCTTATTCCTTAAAATAAAATTTAACTTTTATAGTTGAAAAATTAATGACCTTTCATACATGTATTATGGATCGATTTCTATGTTATACATTTTTGCGATATATATTAAAATTTTGGTTGATAGATAGCATAAGCAGCCTCACACAAGATTGAACCCAAGTGTGATATATATGTTGGGTATATAAGGTTTGTATGGGCATACCCATTAGTTAACAACCATCCAGGTAATATTCTCCTTGACAGAATATCGCAACAAGGAGAATGGGTGTTCAGAGCGCTTCCCAAGTGTTTTTGGGCATCAATTTGGAACATCGCAGTGTTTTCTGGTTGGATGGTGCTCTATTTCCATACCAAGTGAGGGTCCCATTCTTAAGTTAAATCATGATTCACCATGCCTTACACTAGAGTTGGCTTTGGGGATGGGTCGCCATTACGATAAAGGGGTTCTGACTGTGTTAGCTCAGGGAGTTGTAGGAGGGCTACAATTCCAGTGAAAGGATGGAGAATGGGTTGGAGTGAAGTCAATCCTCAAGTCATGCATGGAGGATTGTCAGCAGGGAATTGAGTCTGAATCATCATACATTTCTGAATTAATCATCAATGCCGAGGACGATAGTGTGTAAACAAAAAAATCTCGG
The DNA here is from genome assembly GCA_000404065.3 of Pinus taeda. Classification (NCBI taxonomy): domain Eukaryota; kingdom Viridiplantae; phylum Streptophyta; class Pinopsida; order Pinales; family Pinaceae; genus Pinus; species Pinus taeda. Next base: position 5,152 of record APFE030705784.1, read on the forward strand.
TTGTTTTTGCTTTCCACTGCACTACAGACAATTACGTGCAAATAAAGTTACTATACAACTACATGTGTAATAAGGATGACGTAGGCTTCATCCAAACTTTATGGCTTACGCTTCAAACAATGGTCCTAACCATATAATTCTGGCTTGCATTGCAAGGAAATACCAATAGTTGGCATGCACTTGTGGTGGATTTTGTACTAGTACTTATTTGTAGCTATGTCCAATGATGGGAAACATCCAGGAGAGATCGATCTCATCTAATAATTCGTAGAGGTAAGAAAATCTTTGACCCCATGAAAAGAAATTAAAAGCCGATTTTCCCTTTGCTCACGAATATAGTAAAGCTATCCATTAAACTGTTGGTAAAAAGTAGTATTATTGGATAAGATTAACATTCTTTTCATTTACAACACTGCCTTATGAATGTATATCACAATTTTAAAGGGATAAAACAACATTTTTTGTATTTGGCTGAGAGCAAAAGGTTTCTTAAATATTGTGCACACTAGTTTGGGTGGTTATAAAACCATAAATTATGGATAAAAGCAATTATGGATTTCAGAAAGGTTGAAAATGATACTTGTTGATTATCCGTTGAGTTGAAGGTTGCCTTTGTCTACATTTGATTGGATGAGGAACTTGTCAGTGGTAGTTTTATTATGTAGACTCTCATTATCACCAACACAGGCCATCAAAATACTGTTTCATACCTAAGTAACACATATCATATGGCGATGACAATAGCATGTTGTAGAAGGATATATGGAGCCATCTGTGGCTCGACGTATCCCTCGAGCGGCAGTAAAACAGGCACAATTTGCCCTCAAATGGGGACATTGATTATTTTTCTTTTGATTCTCTGCAAACTTGATCTAAAATCTGTTAGACTATTGCATCTATTCTATCATAATCTGTCGCCTCTAATCGTATCATTATTTAATTATGATATTGGATCAAAAAGCTATAAACCCAGCTAGTTTTCCATTGATTAAGATAATCAGAAGATATGAGCTATTGTAGCATTGATTATATTTCAGGTGCCTCTATTTTATTACAAGTTGATTGAATTATGATGGAACAGATCCATTCAATTGAGGTATGCATTATACAGGAAATATAGTGTATTTGACACAGTTGCTAAAACTTTTCTCATAAAGTTGCTTTCTTGTTCCATTGTGACTCTATGGAGAGGTATTATTGGCCTTACATCATTCCATTCACTCATTCCATTATCTTTTCCTAGGTGTGAGATACATAATTTTATTTATGTGTTTTAAAATCTCTACGTAAAAGTTTTCGATGTAGACATTTTAAGTGAACACGCTATCCTTAGACCATCATCAGGAAGTATTAGAAAGATAAAGAACAATATTGCAGAATATGAGTAAAGGGCTCATATACTTGTCTAGCTGCAAAATCTCGGGATTCTAATTTTAATGTTAATGTCCAACAACAAACAAAAATTAGATAAAAAAAAAAGGAAATTATACTTGAGACTAATTTCCTCGAACGAAGATTTTAATTGTATGTGCAATATTGTATTATATAGTTAATGTAAAGAGAATAATTACAATGAAATAATTTAAGTTAATATTAATACCCTAAAGCTACCAACCAATATGGATCGTGTAAATATTAGCTCACGAAAAAGATTATTTCTTTTAAAATGCCTTGAAGAATTTATTCTAAGGGTAATATCAGACCATTCAACATAACACTTAGAGTTAGATGGAAGGTTTTCACAGTAAATATATTTTATCGAACTTTTCTGGAGAAAAATGACGAAGAAATTTCAATGAGGAATTTAATTTTGATAGGTATTAGCAGCCAATATTGTTACTACGAGGATGTAAAATGGGCATTGTATGTGTCATATATGAAGTGTTGCTACTTGAAACTGCATGGTTTCTAATGTAACTAGAGAATGCATATTGTCACCTCATAAAGTCTCTCTTCATTTTGGGTTAGTGCTTGCTATCATGAGGGGGGAATCCTTATGCAATTTGGAAATGAGATATGAACCTAGAAAACCAAAAAATGCTTCCAAACTGCAAGAAGTATTATTGTTATATAAAAATTCAGATCTAGAATCTACATTAAAACAATTCAAACAACAAGCAACAATGTTGAGTTACTCCTAAAGATAGAAATCTTCCGTGGGAAATGTGTGAACATTATGAAATCACCTGCTTTGCGGTTGCAAATAATACTAGAATAGCATATAATGCGGACAATGTTTATTGAAACAATAATGAGCCTACATATACATTGAAAAATCTTATATATATAATATATATATATATATATTGTTTGAAGAGAATTATATCAAAGAATGGTAACTTGGTAGAGTGTTGATATTTTTTTCAGGTAAATGGTCAAGTATAGAGAGTTTGCACTATTAACATATAACATAGTACATATTTTTATTTTTTTTATATGTGACAACATTGAATGCATTCAGGTTCGTAGGGATTTATTCCTCGGTATGAAAAGTAATGGGAACAGTACCAATGGTTGCATTATATTTATGTTGTGGTGTGAGATGTATGATGAAGGTGTGGTCATCATACATCCTCAACCTATAGAATAGGAGTTGTAAATGAATGCAGGGTATAATGGTTGATAATTCTTATCATGCCAAAAGTTGTGCACAAATCGTAACTGTGTGTTGAAAGAAAAGACTCCTTTAATATAGTTTATTAGCTACCATGTTTTTGTCATGAAATTTTATATGAGGAGAGAAACAATTCATTGTTGAATCAGGAATACATATCGATATCATGTTACAAGTATCTTTCATTTTGAAGCGTCAACTTATTGATGAATACAAGATTGGCTGCTTTTACATGATATAATAATAGGAAAATTTGGTCATATAATGATTGTAAATTAATCATCACTATGTTTAGTGTGGAACATAGTATGCTTCTAACAGAGAACTATATAAATATTTATGCATGAGAAAATAATTTCTTATTTATAATTGCATACAATAATTAAATCCTTACATATAAGGATTTCTGTAAAGGCAATTTTCTACCTACAATTCTAGTTTATTTAGTGGGTTGACTTTCATGTAAATCTCTAAAATAATTGTGCTTGAGCATGTGGAGATTTTGGTATCTGAGGTGAAGGTAAAATACATATATATGCATTATAGCAACTATATGTACATAAGGAAAACTTGGGAAAAATTGGTATTATGAATTATGAAGATAAATTAGAAAGTTTTTGCTTAAAACCTTTAACACAAACCATAATATGTACCAGCTGAGGAACTATGTGGAAAACTATATTAGGTAAGAGATTTAAATAAGGATTTATGAATAAAAACAAATCTCACCTAATACCTAAAAGGAGGATTATATAATGGAGGAAGTCCATGGTTGCATCGGGCTTAATTGTTGTAAACATATACCTATGTCTTGTCACGGATAGTTTTACATGTTGTTACCATAGTCTAGTTAAGTAGTCATTAAGATAAACATGTTGAAGAGGAATATGTTTAATATCCATGCATATTAATGAGTTATATGAATTTACCATGCAAGCACATATGTGTGGAGTATTATAAACTTGTAAGAATATTGTATTTATCAAATGATTAATGATAGGATGGTCTTGGTGTTATGCATCCATATAAGAAGGAGTATTTAGTCTAAATCGAGCTCTATATATGCATGGGTTGTTATGTGCCAACCATAAATAGTCAAAGTATGCACGAATAACTTATGAATGTGTTTAAGAGTTGGGTTGGACAAGGGAATTGAAGGTTATTAGTCTTACATGAAAAAATATTATAACTAAAGTTGTTATAGCATGCAATAGGGAGAAAATGCATTAAAAGTAACATTGTTTTATTTGTTTAAGATTAATAAAAAGTAATGCACATGGGAGGAAGATATCATTACTTGAGTAACCCACTTACATATGTTTCCTTCATGAATGTAAGAATCACAATTCTCATAAAACTAGACTATGATTCTCGATAGAGATTAAACTATGGTCATCATGCTATAAAAACAACTTATAGATGGTCTAATTTCTATGAAATTATTATACCAATGTAAAGGATGGTGAGAACATGTTAAAGTACAAGACTATATAATTTGTAGAAATTGTTGTTCAAATTAATCCTTTGATTAATGCATCTTCTTACAATGTGATTTTTTCTTCGGTTGGAAGAAAGTATTATTAAGGGGTTTCCAGGACATGCATCTTTCGATGGATATGCATAATAGAACGTATAAGTATCCTTGAGTGCAAACCATAGTAATTGATGAAGTAGCACAAATGGTATGGACCACTAGGTCAATTAAATGATATTTAATAATCTATTTAAATGGATTGATATCATCATTTGTACCAAGCAGTTTTGAGATGATATCTTATTGGATTGCATTGATAACGTGTCTTGACAACATAAGGAAATGTTGTGTAATTCAAACAAAAATTCATAAAGTAGATAACCCATATTTTCGTAAAGGTTGATTTAATGTTAAGGATGAGATAACATGTAAATACCCTGAGATCATAAACACTTACAACAAAAAGAAGTATAGGATTGAAAGTAGTAAAAAATTTCATGTATAACTACACTAAATTATGCATGGCCAACAGGTTCTCGAGGCATAAAAAGAGCAATAGTAAAACATTTGAGATGAATTAATGATCTGATGAATATTAAAATTCAAAATCTATGAGTTAATAGTCTGCTTTAGAACATTGAGCAAAAGGTATGATTAAGATGAAAATGTGCATGAATACAATACTATGTGACTGATATTATAACCACATGAAATCTGGAATTGATTTGCACTTGACACAAAACTTTCTTAATTACATAGATGAAGCATGATCATAAAAAAATCCTTGAAAACTAAACAGAGTTAAAGATAAAGGAATTTTGGTATGATACTATTATGGTGGGAAAATATGTGGATAAAGTTTATGTCATGCAGGTGATACCATGAGGATGGTATTATAGGTTGTACCACAGATGGACTATATACAAAAATAAATATGGGACCTTATCACTACATATGCTACAAGGTGGAAAAATGAAATGTGTATTAGCGTGTATAACATACATTGTGTACAGGGATGCATGGAGACATTGGATAGATGTCTGGCTAGGTAAACAAATCTGGTGGTTACTTAGAAGAAGGAAGGTAAGTTCGGTATAAATAACTATGGTTAATTGTAGTTTGGCATAGATACAATGAGGGAAAATTTTAAGAACCCCCCCTAAATTTATAAGTATAATAAATAGGCGAATCTCCATGGTATATAGGAAAAATGGAAGGCGAT
>APFE030705784.1:11343-44399 GCA_000404065.3 Pinus taeda
TGCATGTATATAAGGTGACTTATGGAGTAAATATAAAAAATGTTTTATTTGTTTACCATACTTTTTGTTTATTTATATTTTTATTAATTTACCATATCTCTTTATAAATATGGTATTTGGCCATAGGATTCACTTAAATAAAACCTATTCTTGAAAATGGGCGAATGGATTCACTTAAATAAAACCTATTCTTGAAAATGGGCGAATGGAAGGTTGTAACTCCTAATTTCAAGGGCTAAATTTACCTTTTTTACCCTCTCCCATAAAATAAGGTGGGCTATTTGAGGTGATTTGTAAAAATGTACTATGATACAAAATATTCGCCCACTAAAAATTTAAAACCCCTTAATTTCGCCAAAGGTCGAACATTCACCCCTAAATTTTTTTATGGATACAATTACGATCAATATGTATATGATGAATATATATTGTTATGTGAACTAATCTATTATGACCTTGTAGGCATATTAATGTGGAAAATATTCTAATTGATGTATTATATGCAGAGAGACTACGAGAAGCAAGTGTTCCGCAGGAACACAAAGGCTTGAAAGAATGCAAGTAGAGAACATGCATTATTCAGATAAAGTAACTGATAAATAGTAGCTTCTTTAATAATATTAAGTAAGAGATCATGATATTTATCATAGTTAAACTTTTACATCTATAAATTCTCACAAATGGTTTGAAAAAATGTTTTAGGTAGCTATGAATGGAGAGAAATCCTTGAGACCGATGTAACTATGGAAGGAGAAGCACTGGGAGTACTCCTTGTGACCAATGTACATCGGAAAAATTTCATCAGATGGAATAGACATGACAGTTGTTGATTCAAAACCTAGCTAAGTGTGAACGAGGACATGATGCAATGATACACCGAGGACAGTGTAAAATTTAAGGGGGGGAGTATGTATCACCCCTCCCTTGTGTAGTAAATTATTGTAAACCTAAGCTATGCTAAAGTTAGGTGTGATATCCTCCCTTGTGTGTTAAATGGTTGTAAACCTAAGCTGAGGAAAGCTAGGTATGATGCCCTCCTTTGTGGGTTAAACTATTCTAAACCTAAGTTGAGGAAATCTAGGTGATATGTAAAATAAAAAGAAAATGTGTTATTAAATAAATTAATAAAATAAATCACTTGGAGGGTGGAGCACTAAGAGAGAGGAGATTCTTGCAAAATCCCATGAGGAATGGGATAGAGATGAATCTTTCATGATAAAGTTTCTAGATGTGATTCTAGATAAGCTTGAATGGATTGCAGATCCATGGATGGATGGTAGATAAGATCCATCGAACGTAAAATCTTTGCGGGAGATAAAGGTAATATTTTATGAGGAAAAGCCTCATGGGAGATAAAGATGAGCTTTTAAGGAAAAGACCTAGACAAATGGAAAAATCCATAAAAGAGGGACACTGTTAATGGTAACTAAATCATGAAAGAGGGTATTAAATACTCAGTGCATTGATCAATTGAGGACAATTAATCCTTGGCAAGATCTTTGGCTCGGGGGGAATCCGAGGTGATTCATGGTTGGTTGGTGATGCTCCTCCCTCTAAGTGACGTTTAGTTGGTTGCATATGCATGGAATGTTTGTATGTTGCCTCTTACTCTCCCTCTATTATTGTTGCAATTTTCTTATGAGGAATTTTCTTAGTTCTGAGAATATTTGAATGAATTACATGTGCGTTCCTCTATTCAGGTGAGATTTACTTTCGTAATATGTGATTCATGTTTAATCCTTACTTAATAGGATGATAAATCATACAACTGAGTTATATGGATTGCTTAATTCCTTCCTTAGAGAAATAATTGATTAAATTATGTATGTGACCATCATGTGATCTCATACGTATATTAAAGTTATTAGGTTATCTTTACCTCGATAAGGAAGGATAAAGTGTCTTAGTGTTTTGCAAATGTTCATGCATGAAAGAAATTAATGGTATATCATTTTAAATTTTGCATGTGTGGGTCTCTAAGATATCCAATGAATCTAACTGGAAAATATGTATCCAGTGAAATTATCTTGAATGGTAACTAGTGTTGGGTCATAACTCTCCAAACTTTTATACTCGCAATAGTTTTCAGTATATAGTCTGAGAATCAGGTTATCCAAACCTTTCCTACATCTAAGAGATCGTTAATATTGACATGACATATAAGCTTATAGATAAATTTAGAAGTCCTCATCCTCCCCCTCTCTAGTCGAACTTAATAATGAGTATGGAGTTTGTTATATAATGTAACATGGATATACAGGTGGCTAAAGATACCCTTAACCAGCATAAAATCTAAACGATAAATAAAAAAAGAATTCACTGGAATAGGAGCCTATTTGCTAACTAGAAGCCTAATCAACTATTATTCCAAGGTAGGCCAAAGGGGCACGTTACATTTGGGGTTCTTCTCTACCTTTGGTAGGCAACGGTTCTAACCCTGTGCATACCATGTTGCTCCAATTACAGGAATTTCAGTGGTTGTTGAGGCTGAGGTGCCTATTCCATATTGTTTGATTGAACAAAAGGCATCTGGTTGACAGCATCACGAGAGGAGGGAGCCCTTCCCACTCTGCCCAAGCGAGGGGCCACCCATTGATGATTCACTGTGCTGCCGTCAAAAAAGGAAGCAAGGGGAGAAGGAGCCACATAGAAGGGGAGAGGTAGATGGCCCTAACCATCCAATGCGATTTCAGCATGGTCAATCAGAGCTCACAAACCCTAGTAGAGCCAAATCTATGCCAAGCATTCTTTCTATGTTCATACTTGAAATCAAAGAAAATTTGTATTTCCATTTATGGCACTGTAGCTTTTATGGTCGAACATAATTCTTGTAATTCCTTCATTTTCATGCATGCCTACCTATTTTTATAACTACTTTCCATTAAATCAAAAGAAACTGGTTATTCTCCAGTGCATGATAATTTTTAGTTATCTAGAGCAGTAGTTGATACACATGTAAAATAAATACATAGTATCAGTTATAAGTAATAGTGCATGGAATCAGGTGGGACTTATAATAAGACTTGTCTTCTCTCCCCATGATCTATTTATTTGGAACCTACGTTTGTTACCCAATTAGATAGAAACAGTGTCAACTTACACATCCTCCTTCTATGGTAACTAACCTTGTTCACTTCTAGTCTTTATTACTTTCGACAACTCTCTCTCTCTCTCTCAATCTCTCTTTGTATATATATGTGTGTGCATATATATATATTATATATATTATATATATATATATATATATATATATATATATATATATAGAGAGAGAGAGAGAGAGAGAGAGAGAGAGAGAGATGTATATATATAGAGAGAGAGAGAGAGATAGATAGATAGAGAGAGAGAGAGAGAGAGAGAGAGAGAGAGAGAGAGAGAGAGACTTATCAATGCATATAGTATTTTATTGGTAGACTCTCTTAAAAATAATACCTTTCTATTACTAACTCAATCACAACATCCAAGAAACCCTATTTGACGTTCTTGTATTTTTTCTTTGATTAATATCTAATTTTCGTCTATAACCATAATCTTTACCTATATACCTATTGTTTTCCATTCTTTTCCAGGATTCCCTGCTAGTCATTTATCTTATTTAGATTGATATCTTTAGGTTCACTGAAGAATTCCCACCTATTACAAGTTAGAGCTAACAATTCCACGGCTTATATAAATATGTAATGTACAAACGTTACAGAGGTTCATACTCATTAACCTTTATTTTCTTCCTGTCCAATCAATTAATAATAATAATAGTAATCTACCAAATACTTATCTATTCTTCTCCTGGGAATTATATAATATCTATCTTCGTCCTCTCAACTATAAGCTAACATCTTTTCCTTTTCAACTAGCTACCCCCAACCTCTTCTCCTTCTTGTTAGAGAAAAAACCTCAAGAATTTAAATGTTTTTTTTTATAAACTATGTCTCCTACACCTATAAAAGTTTCTCGATTTCCCACTAGTCTTTCTCTCCCACAGGTTACAATTATGAATTACTATATTTCTCTCCTACTGCATTCATAAACAAAGCCAGATCCATGCCATTTTTCTCCATCCAAGAAATACATTTCTTGTCCCTCTTGCTTATTCTTTTGAATAGTTTCAAATGGAGAAACTCTTCTTATTTTGTTTCTACCCTCCTCCTAGGAATAACTAATTCCAACTATTTCCCTCACAAGTAGGAGTTAAGTTCCACCTGACAACTCTTAACACATTCTCAATAGTGTTAACAACATTATTATTTTTTATGTTAATAAATGTGAGTATTTGTATAAAAAAATATAAACATTTACATGAATAGACTTTTCTATATTTTTTAACATTTTAGTCATAATGGAAGAAATTAAATTCATGAGTAATTCATAGATACTTAATGAGGGTGTCACATCTCCCCTCCCCTTAATGGGGCATCATCATCTGTGTTTCCATATTCCATTATTCTTTCGAATAACATTGGGGAAGCTTCTCTCATGTCTTTTTCCAATTCCCAGGTGGCCTCACTAGGCCCAAAAATGCTCCCATTGCACTTTGACTTGAGAATTAACTCTATTCTGGATAGTAGTTTCACTTTGATCCAAAATTTATATAGGTTCAACCTTAACTTCTCCTTGTCATTCGAATTGTACAAAATTCCAAATAATTACATTATTAGGATCAAATATATATTTATTTAATAAAGATACCTGAAATACATTATGTATCCTAATATGAGCTAGTAAAGCTAATTAATAGTCTATTGATCCCACCCTTGCCAATATTTCGAATGGCCCACAATACCGAGGAGCTAGCTTATGACAATTCTCTAACTCCAAGGAAATTTTCTTTCGTCACACTTTTAAATATATGTGTTCTACTACTTCGAATTCTTTAGGAGTTCTTTTCATATCAAGAGAGCCATTTCTTTGTCTTATGCCTCCTTCAAATTCTATCTGATTTTCTTTACCATTTGATCCATTTCTTGTAATAGTTTTGGTCCTAACATCAACCAATCATCTATTTGACTCCAACTTAAGGGTGATTGAAATTTCATTCTATATAATTCCTCAAAGGAACTCATTTTTAAAGAGGCCTGATATTCATTATTGTATGAAAATTCCACCAAATGTAGGTAATCCTCACATTCTGTAGGTTCGTTCATTACGTACATGTGTAGCATGTCTTCAAGCATATGATTAAGTCTTTCGGTCTTCCCATCTATCTTTGGTCAATATGAAATATTTAATTCTAATTGTGTACATAATCTTATAAGTAAGCACTTCCAAAAATTCAAGGTGAACTTTGGATCCTTTTCCATTATGACCACCTTGGGTACGACATATAACTTAAAAATTTCTCTCATAAATATATCATCCACTGGTGCAGTTTTATACGTAGACTGTATAGAAATAAAATGGGAAGCTTGTGTTAGTGTTTCAACTACTACTATGATGGAATCATGATGTCTTCGTGTCTAAGGCAATCCTATAATAAAATCTAGGGATATCACCTCACATTAAGGGGTTTAATTGGCAGGTTTGATGTTGGCGTTTTGTTTTTAGTTGTTGAAATTCACGACACCTAACCATATATTCAACCACTCCCTTCTTCACTCCACGCTAAAGGAACTATTTTTTTAGGGTTCTTATCATTTTCAGGTATCCTGGATGTCTTGCAAAAGGTTTCTTATGATGTTCATCCATAGTTAATTGTTTGATTTTCTCCTAATCTAGTATATAAAATATTTTTTTGTACATTAACATCCCAGTTATGATACTTTTATAATCAACCTATTTATCTAGCTCAAATTTACTTTCCAGTGTTCTACACATCTGTTCATATTTTCGATATGTTAGTGTTTCCTCTTTGACTTTTTCCAGCAAACATGTTTCACTTTGATTGATAAAAACCTCATAAATGTATTTCGGCTTATGTCTTAAGGGATCTTCCATCTTATTTTCCTTTCCTTTGATGTATCTAATGTCAAAGTCAAATTCATTTGGGAAGTCCATGCGCCTGGTTCCCTTGTCATTACCTTAGACTTATGTGATCCTTAATTAGAGTGAATTTTCTTCCAACTAAATAATTCCTCCACATTTTAAGAGTGTGAATTACAAATTCTAACTCCAAATCATATACTACATAATTTTTTTCATGTTCTTTCAATTTTCATGACTTGTAATCCACAACATACCCCTCTTGCATAATCAAACCTCCCAAGTCTTCCAAGAATTCATATGTACACTCTATAAAAAAAAAAAAAAATTGGATCTATTATTTTAAACATCGAAAAAACACTAAGTAGATATTTCGGTTTTTCAAAGATTTCTTAAAACTGTTGAGTCCATAGAAATTTTACCCCCTTTTGTGGGGAAGTGATAGGGTGAGGCAACTTGGAAAACCCTTCAATAAACCTATAGTAATAGTTGGTTGTTCCCATAAAATATCTTATATTATCCATGTCCTTTGGTACTGGCCATTCAAGGATATCCTTCAGCTTCTATGGATATAATGCTATCCCTTCCTTTAAAATTATGTGGCCTAAATATTGTTTTTGATCTTGAAATAACTCAAACTTACTAAAGTTTACATATAGTTAGATTTCTCGCAAGGTTCTCAACATTATCTCTAAAATAATTTTGGGTTCTTCCAATGTTTTAGAGTACACCAATATATCCTTAATAAAAATTAACACAAATCTGTCTAAAAATTTGTTGAACACAATATTCATTAGGCACATCAAAGTGGCAGGCACGTTCACGAGCCCAAATGGTAGCATTGTGAATTTATAGTGTCCATATCAGGTCCTAAATATTGTATTTGTGATGTCTTCTTCTCTTATTCTTAATTGGTGGTATCTCGACCAAAGATGTATTTCAGAAAACATGACTTCCCCCTTAACCTAATAAAAAATATCATTGATTTAGGTTAAAGGGTATTTATTCTTGACTGCTAATTTATTTAGCTGTTGGATATTGATGCACAATATGTATGTCCCATCCTTATTTTTTATAAAAATGATTAGTGCACCCCATTGGCATACGTTGGATCCAATATAACCATTACTCAACAACTCTTGCAATTGAATTTTCAATTCCATAAGTTCAAGTACTATCATTTAGTAGGGAGCTTTGGATACAAGTGCTACCCCATGTATCAATTCTATGGATAAATAAATTTCCCTCTTTGGAAGCAACCCCAAAATCTCCTTCGGAAATACATCTTTAATGTCTCTCACCACTTCCAATTTTTTTAACAAATTTTATGTCTTATCCAAGGACTGCTTTTATGCCTTAATGGAAAAACATTGATATCCTTTCATAGCTACTTTCCTTAACTGTAATGTTGATATTTGACGAATCAAAATTGGTCTGAATATGCCCCTTATAACTTGTGTTCCACCACTATCTTTTACACAAGTAACTATTTTCTCCAGGTAGTTAACGAGTTCTTTATGACTTTCTAGCCAATCCATGCCTATCAAAACATCATTAGCAACCTAATGGAAATGCATGTAAATTGACTTTATGATATTTTCCGTCCAACATAATCAAGCACGCTTTAATCCAGCTAATGACTCTTCTCTTTTCTCTTGTAGCTAGTTGTACCATCTAGGGATTTTTATATATTTAATCCACTAGTTTTCATATTTCTATGATTCTAGGGATAACATAACTTAAACTAGCACAAGAAGCAAATAATATCAAAACAGATCGCTCAAGAATAGTACCTTCTACCTCCACCATATTGGATTTGTGCTCTTCCTATCGCTCCTGCAATGTTACACTATTTTGTGGAATATTCCTTCCTACATCATTGATGGTTGAGGCTTCTTGAACATTTTACAAGTGTTGAACTATTTTTGTGTTGTAAGGACAAATTTGTACAAAGTGGGGTTGACCACAACCCCAACATTTTAATGGCTCCCTTTCTTTCCCATTGGGTCCCTTATTAGGTTTAGTATGTTTGGACCCAATATGGGTCTGCACCTGTGACTTTTGAGAATGGTCATTATACTTGTTGAAGTTACGATTTTGTCCCCCTTTTCCACTATGTCTAAAATATTCTCTTTTTCCCCCTTTATTATTTTGTATGGCTCATTCTTTCTTTCTATTAAGCCATTTTTTAGAGTTATCATTATTCTACTTAGCTTTCCAGTAAAAGATCTTTTCCTTATGAAAGACCTCATCCATAGTGTTGGGGTTATCATACTTGATTCACTCTTTAAAGGAGGCGGGAAGTAATCTTATGAACCACTATATTTTGTTTTTTCTTCCTTTATACAAGGTAAATAACATGGTAGATGCATAAATTTGGTTATTAATTCATCCATGGACATATGTCCTAACTTTAAATCATGAAATTCCTTTTTCCCATCATCAAAATATCGTTCTGAGAGGTACTTTTCCTTGAATAGATGTTGGAATTCCTCCAATTGACTTCCTTTCAGTCCAAATAGTGAAATGTTTGAACCTCCTCCCACCATAGGTATGTTTTTCTCTGCAATTGATAACTGTCCAACTTAGCTTTTAGTTCGGTCGTATAATCGTAAATTTTGAAATATTGATCTATGTTCATCATCCATGCTTCGACTGCCTACTCAAATTACCCATCATATGTTGGGGGTTTGTTTTTTCTAAATTCTCCTTGCAACTCTACTTTAGGCTTCTTTTCTAGTCTACTTTGAGACTTGGGCAAACCATTTTCTTCTCCATCAACCTTCTTCCTTTGACTTTCAACTTCTTCTTCCATTGTTTTATGTTTAGAGGCCTCTCCCTTATCTTCTTCTCTTTTTTTTGCCTCTAGAGTATTAGAGTTTGTTCTATCTATCAGGTTCATAATTATATGCTCTTGTTTCGCTCTAGCTTTCAACAATCTTTCATTATCAAAATAGAGATTTACTATATCATTTTGCAATCCCTCCATCACGTTCAACAATTCCATAGTCGGAACTTGGGTTTGTTGGCACAAATGTACGTAAATTTCATCTTCATCAATGTGGGTACTTCAATAGGTTCTTCCTTGAGCTCCTTCTTTATATCCACCTTGTATTTACTATGTAATAGGAAGAAAAAATTATGTTAGTCTAAATGGAATGGTTGGCACAAGGCCTCAATTTTGGAACCTCGCTTTGATACCACTTATCACATCCCTTATAGAATTCTACTCATCAACACATTTAGATACCAGAGGAAACAATATTTTTTTAATGATGTTAATACAACTACTTCTACTTAAAGAAATAAAAACCCAACTTTGTATTCATACAAATTTCATGGTTCAAGTTTAATTAGACCATAAGTTTATCCACTTTAAACACATTAGACATCTTACGATCTTTTCATTATCAATGGTCTTTGCTTGATTTATATATACATAATGCATGCATAAGTCCTCCTTCTTCTTGTTATATATATATATATTATAATATATATATTAGTAATTTTTTTACAACCCATATATGCGATAAAAACCTAAATCCTCATAGAATATATAAATCTTGAAGACAAGGGGGTATACCCTTAGCATTATATGTAACAAATCTGATATCTATAATTCATGTATTCAAAACCTTAGGAGACAATAGTATATCCTGAACCATGCAATAGATTGTTGGTTTTCTTATATCAAAGTTCACCATTCAGATTTATGGTGGTGTTATCATGGTGGAGTTCATGCTGTAATTTTAATTTTTTTATATGGTATATTACTCACTATCACATTACAATGTGGAAAAGCACGATTGTAGTTTATATGTATTAATATTAGAACAATATGGACTCTTTGCAGGCTATATATTACACTGACATTTCCACGTGGTAACCTGTGGATACCCT
The DNA here is from genome assembly GCA_000404065.3 of Pinus taeda. Taxonomy (NCBI): domain Eukaryota; kingdom Viridiplantae; phylum Streptophyta; class Pinopsida; order Pinales; family Pinaceae; genus Pinus; species Pinus taeda. The sequence continues at coordinate 21,160 of APFE030705784.1, forward strand.
GACATCTCTGAACATCAATGGCATGCGCATTTAGGGTTTGAAATCGATAGTTGGAGTGGTTTGGGGTCGTTTTTAGTGTACCCACGCACCCCCATTCTGCCATTTCGGTCTCATTTTCCTCTCCACTCGCTCTTGAATGAGCTCTGCAACTACAGGTCAAGTTTGAACACTTATTCCTTTGGTTCAGCCTCTACGACTTATTTTCCCTCCGTTCCATCTACCAGACTTGAAGATCCACATTGGAAGTTTTTTTTGTAAGCTTCGTTCCATGGCCCATTTGCAGTTAAATATTTTTTTATATTTCCTTTTATTAGGTGTTTACTTCCTCTGCGACTGGATACTTATTCATGTCTGCGATTTTATTTGAAAACATAGCCACATGGTTTCGAAGCTTGTAGTGGACCAAGGACTCATCCAATTAACATTTTAGGTTTTAAATGATTCCAAGGCTTTGGTCCCTCTACCCATTTCCCTTCCAGGTAAAACACTAATGTCAACTCCTGCAAAGGTTTTTACTTCCTTCGCTAACTACTTCTTCAATCTTCTATTAATGTTTTTTTTTACTTCTTGGTTCATACGAGTGTCAGACGACGATTGTATTTCTTCCAGTTTTAAGGTAAGCTATGGACTCAGAATTGAGCCCATACCGGCCATTTCTTCTTGATGTTTTGTGTTATCTTTTATTAATAATAGGTATCATTTATCCAACCACTCATTTAGAAAACTTATTTTAATTCTTTTATAGGTTCAATTCTCTCCTTGGAAGGATTGCATCTCTATTTTCATTCTTTTAAATGAAAGATCTATTTCTTAGAGAAACTCTTAGACCTACCTGTCTCCAGGTTCTTACAGGTCTTTATTTGGTTGTCCAGGGTTCTTCGACCGTGAGGCCAAGACCTTGTTTTGGTTTTATGATATTCATTGGGTTCAAATGTTTCGAGCTCCTTTACTTTGTGAATTCGATCCACCTCCTTGGCAGCTTGTGTGACAAGCTTCTTGAGAAGTATTTCTTTTACTTGTTAATATCGGTACATTGTAATGTTAAATAATATGGTGTGTTGTCCGCATTGCTTGTTTCCAAGAATTTGTAATTGAACTAGGCTTTTAGGCTAGGGTTTTTCTAATAGTCAAAATTTTTAGCCTCTGCTTTCTTTTTGTAACTAAATATTTAAAGTTTAAATTTGGGATTTGATTAAGAGCTCCAAGTGCTCAATTACTTTCCTCTTAGATGTAAGATAATATTACTGTCAGTTTCATTTTCACTAATGTAAATTACTACATGTTATTCCTTTCCTCCGAGGAAGTTCTCCTTAAATTTATTGTTTGAAGTTACAAGTTAGTGTTTATGTATATTCATAGTTGAAATCAAAGAACATTTGTATTTCTAATCTTAAGGAAGCAAAAAGCATTCTCTTTCAGCTAGATCCCCTGGTTCCGGACAAAATCTGGCAAAACCTTTGGAGGCACCAAGGGTGGATGAAAATCAAACTTTTTATGTGGATAGTATACCACAAGAAAATTCTGACTTGGGACAATATCAGGAGGAGGGGTGTTTAGGGGCCTTCAAGATGCTTGCTCTGTGAGGCTCAAGAAGAAACTTTGGAACATTTACTCAACAACTACATTTTCACATCTTGGTTATGGGACATATTTGCTACAATCTTTCAACAATTTGATAGAGACAGAGGAAGCATCATTAATACCCTCAACAATTGAAGGAAAAAAATTTCGGATAACGAAATTCTCAACTCAGCATGGGCTCTTACAGCAAGCTTCATTATATGGAACGTTTGGAAGGAGAGGAACAAAATAATTTTTAAGGAGGAAAAGAAGGCCCCACACCACCTGCTGGAGATAATCTTGAAACAGCTCAAGGACACTGTGGGAACCATAGTTCGCAGCTTCCCTAAAAAACCTCCCTCGGATTTAGATTTAAATATTCTCAGGCAGCTGGGGATGCAGGGGCTCACCCTCTTAGGCCTAGACAGGAAGGTTATTTCTTTGGATACGGAGAAGGAATTTTGGCATCCTCCTCTGGAAGGCTAGTTAAAATATAATATTGATGGGGCTTCAAAAGGGAACCCGGGAACATTTGGGTTTGGAGGTGTCCTCAGAAATGCAGAGGGGAGTATTGTTTTCATCTTCCATTGCCACCTAGGTATAGCCACCAACAACATGGCTGAACTAATGGTTATGAAGCAATGCCTAGATTTTCTGAAGGAAGACAATTATTTCAATATCATGATAGAGGTAGATTCGGAGTTAATTATCAACTCAATGCAAAAAATACATAATGGAACTGCGCCGAATAAGTCTCTAAACATTGGAGATTAATTCGGGTCTTCTAAAGAATTCATAGCCATCTTCAGAGCCTACGCACTGCCAGTTTCCATCATGTCGTAGAAAGGCAAATAAGCTGGCGGATCTGCTAGCCAACCAGGGGGTCAGTTGCATAGAGAATAAAGTGTTGATGAAGTGGCAAGAGTTGCATCCAAGCAGACTGAGTGCTCTATGCTACGAGCAAGTGGAAGAAGATAGGGAAGTGTTTAGACTCAAAACCACAGAGACTAGCTCGATTTGATTTTCCCCTGCATGTGTCATCAACATCTGGTTTATTGTTCTCTGGAGGGAAGAGGTCTATGTCTGGTCGCCCATACTCAAGAAATTAGCGAGATTAAGATCTCAGTATATCATGGGCATTGCTTAGAATCCCACAAGTATTTGATCGGTGGAAAGACTCTTATTCTCATAAGATTATAGGTCAAGGCGAGGAAGTTTATCATGTGCAAGAGGAACCCAGTTTTCTTTGGCAGCTGAATTTTTCAAAATTTGGGGTCCAGAAATGCAAAATCGCCTCCGAGGCGGTTTTCAACCGATCGCACAGCTCTCAAGTGGAAATGGTTTTGGTGTTTTCGTAGCGATCCCATTCATCCTACGACATGTGGCAGGGTGGGGGTTCTGAAAACTGATCGTCATCGCATACTAAAGCTAGACCTTCTTGTCCCATGTGAAATCAATCTCATCCCTTGGATTCGGTTGTAGAGAATCAACAGTTGAGTTGGATCGAGCAGCTTGGTGGGGTAGGACCATGAATTATCAGTCTCTTTGGCTATGCGTCATCCTCCTCGACCATCGATCTTCTTGATTTTTTTTTGGGGATGGCTCAGATGGTTTGGGATTTTCCGAAGGGGGCTATGAGAAAGTTCATGAGCCTTCTGGGGGACAAGCTTTAGTTTTGTTAGTTAATCCCGGGGTTTAGGTTTTTCGATGTAAAGCTGAGAGGTTTAGCCCTTGGTGTCTTGGGCTTATCTTTCTCTTCAGTTTCCTTGGCATCGGGTAAACGTTTGTAAATACTGTACACTATTTTTTGGCTTAATGATATCGAAGGATCCACACTTGCTTTAGCAAAAGCAAAAAACAAAGAACATTTGTATTTCGATTTAAAAAACTGTAGCTTTTATGGTTTGACATAATGCTTTTATTTCCCTGATTTCCATGCATGTCTACATGTTTTTACAATCGCATGCCAGTAAAATAAAAGAAACTGGTTATTCTCCGTGCATGATAATTTTGAGTTATCTAGAGAAGTAGTTTATACAGATGCAAAATAAATACATACTATTAGTTATAAGACCGTCCATGGAATTAGGTGGAACCGGTAATGGGACTTGTCTTCTCTCCCCGTGACTTGTTATTTGGAACCTAGGACTGTTACCCAACTAGATAGGAAGGGTGTCAACTTAACTAACATGGTTCACTTATAGTCTTTATTACTATCGACAACTAATAAATAATGTTATTAATATTATATTAATGAGTAATGTTTTATATATGTCTTAATATAATTAATATCATAATTACATATTTAAATAATAACTAAAATTTATTATATAATATTTTTTATTATTATAATTAAAATAATATTTAAATTTTAATTATGTAAAATTCATTTTCATTATATAAAAATGAAGCATAAATAAATTATACTATGTAGTAAATAAATAGGTCTTTTCAAATTCTCTTTAGATGTCAATTATATAGAAAAAAAATAGGTGTTTAGATGTCATTATATAAAAATGAAGCATAAATAAATTATACTATGTAGTAAATAAATAGGTCTTTTCAAATTCTCTTTAGATGTCAATTATATAGAAAAAAAATAGGTGTTTAGATGTCAGTTATATAGAAAATGGGTTCTTTTTAAATGCCTTTTATATAGAAAATGGATGAGTAGGTTATATAGAAAATTAATAATAATAACAAGTCTAAATCTGCCTAGATCCAGGATGAGTAGATTATATAGAAAATCAATAATAATAATCATCCTAGATCCATATTAACTAGTAGATTATATAGAAAATCAATAATAATAACTATCCTAGATCCATCTTAACTTCCGAAGTACCAAGCGTCACAAACGATCAAATCTCTTTTTATCTTAGCAATTGTCTATAATGAGACTTTTTGAAAGCCTTTCCGGTGGGGTTTTCCGGTCAAAATTCGACAGCAATTTATTCGAATCACAAGTTTGATAGCTAGTTTCCGCACAATCAAAGCATACCAGGGGTTTTCCAGGGTGCTGAATCCAAATATGCAGTTAAAAAACCATTTTAACTGCAACAAATCAAGATTGAACCTCAATTTCTTCGCCCAATTCCGTCACCGGAATCTCCAAAAAGTCGCATTATAGACAACTCCTTTATCTTAAGATATTTCATCTCAAAAGATTTGGTCTCTCTCAGTGTTTGGTAGATCACAGAGTTAAGATGGATTTAGGTTGATTTGATTGTACTTGAGAGGAATCGAACTTTTAAGATGGATTTAGGTTGATTTGATTGTACTTGAGAGGAATCGAACTTTTTCACGTGTAATTTTTTTTAAATGAGCCCACACTATTTAAATGTTTTTTATAGATATTAATAATTTTTTTATTTAATAAAAGATTTATATAAACTTATTTAGGCTTTGGAGGTTGGGAATAATTGCTTTAAATCTATGTCTTTTGTTAAGAAAAAAAAAATTGGGACAAAAGAACAGTTCAATCGAACTAAAATTTAGAGTATTTTCCACGTTACTTACTCTTAGAGGCCACCAATAATAATTCCAAGTGAACATGGTTTTCCTTAAATAACATGAGATTCAACGTGCATCCATAAAATAGTAAACTAATAACATTCTCATTGCTAATTTATAACTAAATTATAAAAATTTTCTGTAAACAAATTAATTTATTATAAAATTATAATAAAATAATTATAAATTTTACATGAAATTAATATAAAAATATAAATTAATAAGAGATAAATTAATTATAAATATGAAGTTCAATAATCATTGAACTATTAACTCAATTTTTATTTTATTATTATTTTTTTTAATGATATATCAACTTCTCTTGAAGCCATCTGTCGTATGCATCTGCTAAAAAATCTAAACAACCTTCAGTAACTCCATTGTATCATTTTATAAAGAGAAAGAATAAAACTCTAATTAGCATAAAATGGTTGGTATTCCCACGGAGCGCACCCGCACACTTATATTCCGAAAATGTGAATGCAAGAATTGATTACCTTTGTTGATTAATAAGTCGTCATTGGATTGGTTCACCTATTTTGTTAATGGAAATGTAGAGGAAAGTACAAAATACATTAAATATGAGTTGTTCTCCAATTATTTTATAAAAATTTAAATTTAATTTTCAATTTAATGAATTGTTATTAATAACAATGGAGTTGTTTATAATGAGATTTTTTGGAGATGGCGGAAGAAATTGAGGTTAAATCTTGATTTTTAACAGTTAAAATGGTTTTTTAACTATATATTTGGATTCAACACCTTGAAAAACCCCTAAGACCCTTTGATTGTGCAGAAACTAACTATCAAACATACGATTCCAATAAATTGCTGCCAGATTTTGACCAAAAAAACTCATGAGAAAAACTTTAAAAAAAATCTTATTATAAACAACTACATTAACAATAATTGAAACTGACACATCAGTCTCATAATACCAATATCGATTCAATGATTCTTATTATAACCTTTAATGGGCCACCCTTATCCCGATTGCAGGTTCGATAAACTCGATGACATTGGAATGTGGACCCATCCTTTTATCTCCGTTTGTACTGACGGACGTTAATATTGATTACGAAATTATTTTCACCGGAGAATGGTGCTGCCGAAAACTTTCTCGACGCCGCTTCTTTCGCTTAAAGTGTACTATAACTGTATTCTCCTTCCGCTTTAATCGCGGAGCTCGAGAGATCAGATATGCACGGGCATTCAGCGTTAATCGCAGAGCTTGAGAGATAAGATATGCACGTGCCTTCACGTGGAGGGAGATTGAGGCTCGTCCGGTCTTCACTTTGTAATTTAATGAAAGTCACTCCCCTTAGCTGCATAATCCGAATTAGTTTTTTTTTTTTTTTTTAACTGACCATAATTTTATTTTCTTGGTTGTATAAAGAATTCATTTAATTTTTAGTTAAAAATATTATTATAATAGTCATTTAAAATATTCTTTATTTTTGTTTATAACTATTCTTTATTTTGATTTAACATTTAATAATATATTAAAAATAATCAAGAATAATTTTTTATAAATATATATGAAAAATATTATTAAATAATTTATAAATATCTAAAATACTTAAACCATTTTTATTTTATTACTTATATTTTAAGTTTTTTTTATTTTTATTAATTTTTTTTTTACTAAATAAGATATATAAAATATAGTTTATTATATATTTAAAAAAATTATAAAAAATAATTTTATTTTTTATGTGGGAACATTATTGAGGACCAAATTTTATAAAGAGGATATTTTCACATTTAATTTTTTACAAATGTATATATTGCTTATGTCATGTCATCATTATTTCTTTATTGTCTTTTTCAATTTTAAAAAGGGAAAACCCAATATATTTTTTTTCAACATTCCAAAAATAAAAATCTTATGGTTGTTAATTTTTATGTTTAAAAGGCTATTCATTTTCTTTTACTCTAGAATGTTTATAACATTAAGATATATTTCTTATAAATGTTGACCTATTTAATGATAATGATTGTGTTAATTATTAAAAATAATTTTTTGATCCAAGTATTAAATTTATTTAAAATTTTCATGTTTCATCTTCATCTAGTTTGGAAGACTTTTACAAAAGTCAATATTGATACAATTGTTTGCATACATGAACAATTCATAATGAATGATTTACATCATACTTTAAAAAGTTCGCCAAAGTGTTTCTAATGTCATTAAACATTGAGGGAGTCAAAAGAAAGAGTTGTATTAGAGATTTGAATCAATCTACTATTTTGAATACAATCCTCAAATATTTTATGGTAATCATCATGAATAATTTTTTTTACAAGAACAAATAATTTATAATAAAGGATCTCTTTTTTTAGATGAAAAAACATAACTTCCATTCAATAAAGAAAATCTTTTGCATATTCATGATTCTTTACAAGATAGATTTCAAACAAGAGTAAGTATGTTCCACCAACATCTATCTGATGACATAATCTATTGTAGTGTCAAATCATCAATTGAAAGAGAGTAGAGATGTATCACTGACCACAACAAAAAAGGAAATAATAAACAGGAAAAACCAACAAAAAGCTATTTAGTTCATTGCAAAAATTGGAACAAAAAAAAAAAAACAAAGATAGGGGAGGGAACTAGATCTAAAAAAAAAAACCATGTCATTGCTCTGACCACCATAATAGAGTTCAAAGAACATGAACCCAAGGCAGATGGGGAGGTTGAGAGTGGAAAGAGATTCTACCTCCAAATTTTGTTCTTGGTACACATGCTTGGAGTTGCTTTCTGGGATGAGAGGTAGGAAATTCTTAATCTGTAGCAATCAGTTTTAGAGATTGGAGACATCAAGGGATGAGATTCTTTTCACCCAATTAATCATAGATAAGGAGTTTCCGATGATTAATATTTTGTCAATGCCAAACAAGGAAGCACGTTGCAGGGCGCCCCAAAGAGCTAATAACTCAGCCCTACCATTGTGTCCTCTACCACCATACCAGGAGAAATGGAAGTGAACATCTGGGTCAAATTGAAGAACAATCACACATTCATAGTCACCACCAAAGGAAGCCCCATCAAAGAAACATATTGGATAAATTCTCTCCACATCAGAATAAGAGATAGATTGACGAGGGATTTTTGGTTGCCAAGAGACAATCTCTTGGAATAATTCCACTATACCTATAGTACCTCGTTTGATGTCCAGATCTTTTCCTTAAAAAATAAGGGCATTATAAGCCCTTTAAATGCCCCATAGAACATTGAGAGGCACAATCTTGTAGGTCTTCATTCTGTAGTTCCAAAGGAGTATGCAATCATGGATGGAAGGTACATTACTATTGTAGGGATTCCAAAACACATTGATATCTCTGCCCACATTTTAGAGGCAAAATGATAACACAGAAATAGGTGTGGGCCATTCTCTGAATCCAACCTACAAAGCATGCACCATCAAGGGTCAGAAAAGACTCCCTTGAGAAGATTTTTGTAGGTCAATACTCTATTATGGATGGCAAGCCAAGAGAAGCATTTTAGCTTCAAGGGAGCATCGCATTTCCAAATGAGCAAGGTGAATTCTGTGAATGGTAGGGGAAGATAGGTCGAAGTGATATGGTCATAGGCCTCCTTGAAGAGGGATTCTGTCATTGACCATTTAACCCCCTCCCCACCCCCCACACTGGCTTATCCAGACTCAGTGATAAGTGGATATCGACCATGCATAGACTGTTGCGATAATATTCCCACTCGACTATCATGTCCTCCTATAAACCAATCTGCCATGCATGTGACCAATCTTGAGCAACACAGACAAGTCTATATCTCTCCCACAAGCCAGCAAGGGTGTTCATCACCATATAGGAGAGAGATTTGATTATTTGTATTGGAAGACAGTGGCATCGAGTGAAACCCTTGATGGAATCCAAACCAATGTGGATTTCCAATCACCCATCGAATGTTACTACTTAGACATAGTAGGACAACTCTAATACTACTCCAAATCTTGGAACGTCAGCCAATTGATGGTGCCCCCTCAACATTCCATTCCTCGATTATGCATTCAAGAGATTATTTGTATTCATGTGCTCTATCAGAGCCCTTTCTCACAAAATAACCTCCACAAATTTGCTATGAAAAGGGCTAGGTTAAAGGATCGTGTGTTAATAATGCCCCAGCCTCCACATACAATCGACTTGGCAATGTACATTAACCCAATTAAATGGATCCTCTTTACTGCACCAAAAACAAAAACAAACAAACTTAGCCACCATTGAGTCTATCTTGTTAATGAAATATTGGGAAAGATAAAAGAGATGCATCTAGTAGATCGAGATGCCAGTCAAGACAACCTTTGTCATAATGACTCTTCCACCGAATGTCAACCATCTTTGGTCCTAACAAAATATTTTTTTTTTCATAATTTAGAAAGAGGACATTCCCAATCACTCAATAAGTACTTGCTGAGCTTTAGAAAACATCCTAGGTATTTAAAACCATCTATCATAGAGAGTATTTTTATTCCAAATAGGGAAGCTATTTCAAGTACTTCTAGGTCATCCACTAGCACATCTATCAATTCAATTTTTGTCTTTTTTATGTAGAGCCCAAAAGATTTACCGAAATCCATGAAGATCCTATGAAAAGCGACCCACTTAGAGAGTATTCTTTCACGAGCACACGGTACGTCATAAACAAGCATCAGCTAAGAAATTTTTCATCCTTTGGAGATTTTGCATCCATATATCAATGTCTCCTCAAAATCTTTCCTTAACTCCCTTGTTGAATGCATCCATGATCATAATGAAAAGAAGCAGAGATAGTGCACATCATTGGCAAAGCCCCCTATAAATTTTGAAGAAATGAGTTGGCACTCTGTTGATGAGAAAAACCATAGATGTTGATGTTATGGAAGATATTATCCACTTCACATGCTTGTGAAAAAAACCATTTTTATACAGGATCATTGAGAGAAATTCCCCATCCACACAATCATACACCCCGTGGAGGTGAACTTTCATGTTCCTTTTTAATTTTTCTTTGATGGGAGAGTTTATAAAAAAGTGAACATAATAGATGTTGGTACATAATTCAAACTTCTCAGTTTAGTTGTTTCACTTGAGGTAATATTTAACAGGCTTTTTATATGCTCCATTACCAACCATAGAATTATCAAATTATCTAGCATTGATTTGTAAGTTTATATGAAACATGTTTCAAATAAATCATTTGATTTTAACCTACATGTTTGAGGTATATATTTCTCACCTTCAAATATTTGTATTTCTTTCATTGTCTCAAGTAACAGCTCTATCAATCTCATCAGTGAATGTTTTTTTCCTTCTAGAACCCTATGTTAGGGAGAAAAGTGTGCAGAGCTAGATGATGTATATGAGTTCTTATGAGTGACCATCCTGTCCAAGAAATCCCTTTCATACCCCAATGTATGTCCAAATCCATATTGGATTTGTTGGAAAGATGGACCAATTGGAGGGCCCAACCTTAAAGTTGTTAATGTCAATGTTGTTTTGAACTCATTTGTGATGTCTTCCATCCATTTCTGTAAGATTGGATATGTTTGTTTGTTGGGATATATGTTTTAATTATGAATAATTCATTTGTTTTGAATAAAAAGAATGCAACAATAGTTTTGAGAAATAATTTGTGTCACTCAATGGAATTATTATTATGATTTTGATTAAAGTAAAAAGGAAAAAATATATTAATGTTAAAGAAATATTATCATGACATTATGTATTTATGATTTTATAGATCATTGTAAAATGTAAATTATACTAAGAGTATATTTTCCACGGATAAAAGTATATTTTCCATGTATGTAAGATTTCAATGACTCATTTTTCCTTTTTCCATATAGAGAATGAGATATGGATTTTTTAAGATCAAAGAAATTTTGATTGAAAAATTACTTGTATAGTGTTAAAAAAAATAGGATTTCAAATTTATTCAAGTAATTCTTATTTGATATATTTTTCTTTAAAGGAAATTATTATACTTTGAATTTTTTGTTAAAATTCATATTTTTCTATGTACAATTGTGAATTAACAAATGACATGGTTATTTCAAAATTTAACGAAATTGTAATAAAGTTAGATAGGGGTTAGTATAGTCATGGGTTGTAACTAAAACACTAAGGTTTTGGATTAGTATTTCAAGATATTGAAAGCCTGACTTAACAAACACTAAGCCTATTGTTGAGAACAAAAATGTACCACAAAGTATTTAGGATATAGGGTGGCTAAAAAAATAGATAATTATATAAATATAATGCTCAATTCAAGAAGAAACACATAAATGTTGGAAAGTAGCTTACAAGATGGGAATAAAAATGTCAACTTTTAATGATATTACAAAATTAGGGGAGAGGCATTTCGCAATGATATGATAAATCCCACTCATGATATGAGTTTTTATAGATTAAATGTTAAAATGATTTGTTATTAAGAAAATGAGAACCTTAAATAACTTTACAAGAGAAGAGATACCTCCAAAAACATTAGGAAGAGAAAGAATCTATGAATGTAACAAATTAAGGTTTAATTTCTAATATGACATCAAAACTCATAATGTCTTTTTTTTTGTAATGACTAAGTAGTAAGGCCTACATATGTTATGTAGAGTATACTTATGATATAGATATGTGCAGTTTTTTTTGTCAATACTTCATAAAATTTAGTTATTAATAAATATTATCTATAATTTATAATATATTTCATTAATTAGGTATTATGATTATCTTTATTCCTAAATTTAGGTATTTCAATATAAGATTGGAAAGGTGATGTACTAATAAATAATTTATTATTAATTATAATGTATATTCTATACAAACGCAACCACAATCCTGTTAGAGAAAAAAAATTGTGATGCTTTAAGGACTAGCTAGTTCACAATTTTCTTTAAAAAAAAATACATTAAACCCATAAGTTATCCTATTCCGCTACAAAAGATGATATTATGTTATTCCGACCTTGTCACTATTGTGATATTTCCACAGCCGAAGATAATCAAGTTTTTATAGTATCCTAGGAAATGTTAATTAAATTAAATTGAAGTTACACTTAAATAAAATATGTTTTTAAATATTATTACTTTTAACAAATCCTTTGATGACATATAAATTTGCTAAATTTGGAATTTAAATAATACTGATATACTTGTAATTTAATATAATTAAATAAAAATAATTGATATTATCAAATATCATGATAAAAAATTACACCTATGATGAAATTTAAATATATATTCCCTTACTTTTATTGAAATGAAAATCCAAAAATAATGCCCAACAAAAAACATCTGAACGAATTAGTTCATATAAAAGAAAAATCAAATTAACTTTAATATAATAGAATTTTTAGAAGTTTGCATTTAGATTCAAGGCCAACCTGATTCACACAAGCTATCTTGAGATAAGATAATTCTCTCTTGCTCGATTTAGAGTTATAAGAGAATCTCCAAACTAGCATGTCTATTTTTAATCTTGGATTACACTGGATGGACATTGTGTGGAATATAACTCAGGCCTCTAAATCAATCTAACCACTGAGCAAAATAATTACTTAACAAACAAAATTGCAAAGTAGGGTGTTAAAACACTCAATCTTCCATAGCTTTAATCTCTCCCATGTTGGCGCTACAAAGAAATAAAAACACTAAGAAAATTAATGAAATAAAAATACTAAGTAAATTAATGATATCTTTGTGCACATACTACACTTAAAACAAAGAGTTGCAACAAGGACAGAAAATACAAATGCAAGGAAAAACATCATGTTTACCAATAAAATGAACATGATAGATGTTTGTTTACGAAAAAGATGAACATGATAGCTGTTGGTACATAAGTCAAACTTCTTAGTTTAGTTATTCCATTTGAAATTGTTATTAAATTTTTTTAGATTCTACATTAACAACCATATAATAAATAACTTCCTTGGCATTTCTTTGTAATTTTTTATTATACATGTTTTAAATTAAAACATTTGAAACTAACTTTGACATTTGAGATATATAATTCTCAGCTTCATATGTTTGTATTTCTTTCATTGTCTCTAGTAGCAGCTCTATCAACCTCATTAGCAAATGGCTTTTTCCTTCTTGAACCTTGTGTTGGAGGAGGAAATTGTGCAGAACTAGATTATGTATATGAGCACTTATGAGTAACCATCCTCTCCAAGAAATCTCTTTCATGCCCAAGTGTATATCCAAATCCATCTTGCACTTGTTGGAAAGATGGAGCAGCTGGATGGTCCAACCCCAACGTGGTTGATGTCAATGTTGTGTTGAATTCACTTGCAACATCTTCCATGCATTTTTCTAAGAAGTGAAGATGTGACTCATCACCAGGTAACTGCATAAATGACTCAAAAATATGCCTAATATTTTGTGAGATCTTTTCTCATTTGTGACTTGGATCAACATTAGTGGAAGAATCCATGGAATAATTAACATTATCATTTACCTACAAAGAAAAAAAAACAAACAATCATAACAACAATAAAAGAGTGATAAAAAACATAATTAACATTATCATTTACCTACAAAACAAAACAAAAAATAGTCATAACAATAGTAAAAGAGTGATAAAAAACATAAAATTAACCAAGTTATGAAATTATTACCATGACATCAACATAAGAATCCATGGAAGCATTAACATTATCATTTACCTACAAAGAAAAAACAACTAGTGAGAACAATATTAAAAGAGTGACAACAAATATAAAATTTAGAGAGTTATTAAGTTATTACCATGACATCAACATCCAAGTTATCCACACGTTCAAAGTCAGCATTTTCACGTATTTGTGAACAAAATATTTTACGATATTAGATCATAATGACTATTATTTATTATTATTGATCTACATATTCAATGAAATACTCAAATCACCTGGTTTTGGGTTGTTGCATTGACACTTCCTTTTATATTTTCTTGTTCCAACCTTATTTTTTCCCTCATCATGCTAATCTTGATGACATGTTTGCAAAGATATCCATTTTTTGCCCAATCACAATCACACATAGCAAAACTCGAACTTGAATGGCATACCATATATGATTTATCTATATCATGTTGGCTTTGCACCCATGCTATTGAAGAATCTGAGTGGTGCAGTGTCACATTAAAATCTGGAATAGATTGTGCCCTTAGCCATGAATGAGCTACTATTTTCTCCACCTTATAGTTTCTATGGAAACCATTTTCCTTTGCACATTGATGCCAACAATAAAAAATGTTGACCACTGAACACAACTGATGCACCAACCAATCCACTCACATCACAATCTGGAATAGATTGTGCCCTTAGCCATGAATGAGCTTCTATTTTCTCCACCTTATAGTTTTTATGGAAACCATTTTCCTTTGCATGTTGACGCCACTAATAAAAAATGGGGACCACTGAACACAACTAATGCACCAACCAATCCACTCGATGATGTGAAGTTGCTCGTATTGACTTCAAAAGAACTTGTTTCAAATGTGAATGGTAGGACTCAATAGCGCCATTTGTTTCTTGGCTAGCATGATTTAAGTGACGACAACATTTTGCCTACATTTCTGATTAACACAAAATAAAGTATGTCAATAGTCAATACAATTATACCAAAAATATGAAAATTAAAGCTACAGAAATCAAACCTATTGTTACGCAGTAATTTGTCACCATTGGTCACCGTCCTTGTTACCCCCGCTGTCACACACTGGAGGACACATTTACGGACCTGTGACCAGTGACATAACTTGAAAACACTTGCATTGGAGTCTCCTAAGTATGAACTTCAATATCCCTGAAGACACCTTTTGAAGATCAACCCTAAAAAATGCCCTTTTTTCATTAGTGCGGGTCCATAGTGTCTAACCCATGCCAATGGCTCAGTTCCTCCAAAGAGGGCGCGCCCATGGACGCGCTGTCAAAGAACAAAGCCCGCGCCACACAAAATTAGTCATGATTTTTGGACAACGTGCACTGAAGTGTTTTTTCCTCCATTACTCATGCAGTTCTCTGGGGAAAAATCCCATGGATATGATCGAGTGTCGTCTTTTTCATCCATGACAACTCAGTCCAAAGGCTATTCTAGGACAATACCAAATCTTCAATAGGTGTCCGGATACGATAAATACTTCCGCCTCTTCCATCTATAAATAACTGTCACCCTGCATTGAACCAGCTAGTGTTGAAGTTTTGAGTTTTGTACAAGAGCTAAAGTAAGCTGAGATTATGCTAGATTGATAGTAAGAGCTGAGAGAGAAGTTATGCTACTGGAATGTTGAGAGAGGAAGTGACTTTTGCAAGGCATGTTTAACTGCTGACCCAGTTGGAGGAGATTTGCAGTGTCAAGCCTTTATTGGTTGTAATTCTTCTTCTTCTTCTATTGAATAATGAACGACTGTTATTATGGTTCCACTCACGTATTCTTCTGATAATATTTGAGTTATATCCTGCTTGACTGATATATAATTGTATAATATTGGATTTTACGCTTGTTTTGGATTGTTGTTTCTTCCACGAAAAATAGCGTTGGATTCCAAGTAGGTCTTTCTGACCAACCTTTAAATTATGCAATTAGGAACTTGCATGCAGCGTGTATGATTGTTGCTAGACCCCTGTTGCGCTAGTGGGATCGCCTCTTTCCGCAGAGGGGATTTACCGACCTCAACAATTTGGCGACTCCACTGGGGAGTTAGTTGTTGTTTGTGTTTGTATTGTCTGATTTGTAAGTTGTGGATGGAGTTTGAAGAGCGGCCATGTAGCCTTCGAAACACTTCTGCTATGCAGAAGTGAAGTAGATCAATGCCACTTCAGTCGATCTCTGGGTTGATTTACAAACTGGACAATCTCAATCTTGCTTCGCATGTCGTTTTTCTCTCATTTGTTCGAATAATTCTCTTGGTTAGAGTTCTTGCTATCTTTTTTACTTGCTGGCTCTATCTAGAAACTGGAAGCCAAGCTTGAGACCAACCTTTCTGTCTTTTTGCCTGGCAAACCCCGCCAGCACGCTTTTTCTTTGCACAGTCGCGCTGGTTGGCACGTGTTGCTCTCAGACAACTCGCGCCAATCTCTGTTTAGTGCGCGTTGCAGACATACAGTCGCGCCGCACTGCTTGAGTTTTTTAATAAACTTGTTTGCCAGTCTCTTAAGCTTGGGTTTGTGTCTCTTTGCTCTTTTTATGCCTCCTGGAAGTCTGTTGGGTTGATATTTGGCTGGTGTTTTTTTTTTTCATCCTTCAGTTGTTTGCCCTTGTCCACCGATTTTACATCTTGGCCTTTGTGGTTTTTTGTGTTATCGAGCCCTCTGTTGGATTGATGATTTACAGATCCGGTCTTTTTGTTGATTGATTTCCATATTCTTCTGGTGGTTATATGAGTTTTACATTTCATACTGCTAGTATCTCGCTTTTAGCTTGCTTGTTTTACCTGATTTCATTATGACTTAGCTTACATGGTTACTTGAAAATCTTGGTTTTTCTTTGCTTTGCTAGGTTTTTGTTTATGTTTCAGATCTGGTTATAGATTCTTTGAAATGAATGATCTGATTGCGAATCTCTCTTGAAATCCCTTAAGTGCATTATCATATTATATTTCAAAAGAAAAGAAAAAGATTTTTGCTTTTCATCAATTAGCATGTTATGTTAGTTTTTTTGCTTTTAAAAGAAGAAAAAAGAGAAAAGATTTTTCCTTTCCTGTTGATTAGCTACATTAGAACTTTTGACATCGTTTTGTTTGTGTGAACCTCTTAACTCTTCTGTAGCTAGATTTCATCCAAACGAAACGAATACAATTCTTGCATGTAGTGGCATTTAGGACATTTCGAGAGATTACATTTGCTAAGACCAGAAACTAAGACTTAATCGAAGATGAACAATAAAATTAATTCAACGAACCTAACAACGCATTGAAACTTAACGCTCACATTCTAGAGGTCTAGGCTAGAGACGTGTTCCGGCATCATTAAGCCTGGTAGTTTATAGTTGAGTGGTTGGGTGATTCCTCCACGGTGAGACGATAGGTGCCAGTACGGACTGTGCTCCCATGTACCGTCGAGTATAAATTGGGAGACCCCTATAGGCTTGCAACCTTTGATCCATAGGAAGCCGAGTCTGCCACCCTACAAACCGTAATGCATTGAACACAACATTCGGGAAGATTGACTGCAGTACGGGAAGTCCTTGGTGATCTTCTGATCGCTAAGGTGTATAAGCAGTTTTACGGATTGTTTGGCACACCCTTTTACCTAGATTTTCAGAGTAGTCAGCTTTTGATCCTTTTCAGACTGTCTAACAGAAAAGGTGTAAGTGAGCAGCTTGTCACTTCGTGCTCAGTAAACAATCGAAGGAGACTAGAGTCAGCTTTTCGTCCTTTTCTCGACTGTTTAAAGATGAAAAGGTCAAGTCAAGTGTCTTAATAATTTATCTGGCCACGTTCACATTACCCACTTCGATCTTGAGTGCGCTAGCTTGACTAGGATTTCGTCTTAATATGGAAAATTTCCCGGGATTCATCAACCTAAGTCCCCCACCTGATGGGGATGCTGGTCGTTTCCCTTCTCCTGGAAATGCTGGTGCCCTTTATATGGCAACACTAACCCTCCCAGGGTTAACTGTCGGGTTACCAGTTTGGCTATTTTCAAACTCCGTGGTCCCTATTGTGTCGGCTGATACTACATCAGTCCCTCCGCCTCCTCAACATCCCGTTGAACCAAAGGTGGACCCCACCCCTTCGACACCTACTTAAACGTCTCCTTCTTCGCCTGGTGAAAGTACCCAGGTAGCTAACAAGAAGAAGAAGAAGACAAAGAAGAAGAAGTCAAACAAGGGAACGGTCACAAACACAAAGACGACTACAAGCACAACTGTTGTTCCACCACGGACAATGGAAGACGGACTCCTTCCCACCCCTCCGCCCAAGGTCAAGTTCCCTTGCAGACTATGCAAGGAAAACCACCTCTTTTGTGATTGCCCTGGCATTCCCAGGGTCTTAAGGATATGGTCTCGTGATCCAGCTTGTCCATCATCGTCCACTGACGCTCACGGCGATGATACCCCCGTAGTTGGGAATACTAAAGGTAAAGGGAAGATTCAACTCCCTTGCAAACTTTGTGAAGGCCATCATTTCCTTCACCTTTGCCCACTCATGGACAAAGCCTCCTCTATGTTGGAAAGTCTTGCAGATCCCCCACCCCAACTCCCCGCTGGATATCAGCGTCTTTCTGCAACTGTAGATTGTCCTTCTACTGACGACAAGGTTGGTTTGCATACCACTCTTGTTCAGTCTCCTCTTCCTGCACCTGGCTCCACCCAGCCTGTTCCCGATCAACCATTGGTCGGCGATCGTGTCAGTTCGAGTTTAACACCAGTTGACCAACCTGTTCTCGACGACAGTCATAAACAGGTTCTTCATGTTTCGTCAAATTCTCCTGAGTCTGACGACGATCCTCTTATCCTTATTGAATCAGAGGGTCCTTCTCTGGCTCCGTTCGAGCATAGGGGCGGTTATCTGATCCCCCCACCCAGCAATTCAGCTATCTCCTTTGATTGGAGTCACCTGACCTCTTATCGCCTTCCATCCCATGTACCTTTCTAGATTACTGTACATGCCTATGACACGGCCCTACCTGGCACCGTTATGGATGAAGGCGCGTCGGCTAGTCTCATGCCGTATACTACTTGGCAAGCTCTCGGTTCCCCGCCGCTTAAGCCGATCATGCATACTCTGCTGGCTTTTGACGGAAGAGCATGTCAATCTTTAGGAGTCCTCCCACAGCTACCTATTACTCTGGGAGGCAAAACTGTCTATATAGACGTAATGGTTATCCAAAATGCTCTTGGTAACAATTTTCTCCTTGGTCGTGACTATATTTATGCCATGGGGGCTATCGTTTCTTCGCTTTTCCGTGTGATCTGCTTTCCACACAATGGAAGGATTGTCACTATTGACCAATTATCGTTCTTTAGCCCCCATCTACCGTTGTCACCTCCTCCCGGTTCTCATCTGCCAGTTGTCTCTGCCTCCTCACAAGTAAACTATGTGAGTACCTTTCCCACGCCTCTATCCAGCACTACCGACATCGTCAATAGTGCTTTGGGGGCATTAGATCCTAGTCTCCACGGCTTTGATCTCCCATCGGGAGCGCCACTCCTAGAAGCCCCAGCTTCCTCTTCATTATGATGAAGACTAGGCGGAGCATAGTTTTTCCCTCTATCAAGCTCCCTAAGAAATGAAATAAGGTGTCTCGAGGATGGTTTTGATGTTGTGACAACCTCGTTAAAAAATGAAACATGATTGGTCGGAGCATAGTTCATCCTCCTATGTCAAGCTCCTTAAAAAATGAATGGTCCAGTCGAAGAAGAAGCAAAGCCCTGTTTGTGCATCAGACTTTGCTTCACTGACCGGGGAGAGGCCGTCGAATACACGGCCAAGCAGAGTTGTCGAGCATAGTTCTTGGTCTTGTGTCAAGCTCGTTAAACAATGAAACAAGTGTCGAGCATAGTTCCTGATCTTGTGTCAAGCTCGTTAAACAGTGAAACAAGTATCGAGGATAGTTTTCTTAATGTCTCAACCTCATTAAAATAATGAAACTATTTATTTCGAGGATAGTTCATATCCATTATGTCAACCTCGTTAAAACAATGAAACGTGTGTTCGTGTTTTTCGGACACATCACCATTTACTCAACCTTCAACCCATTTTCAATGGATTGAAGCTTGGGGGGCATATACCTCGGATTGATACATCACATCGATACACGATGTTTGGGGGCACGCTCGTTTCACTTCCCATCAAGCATAGTTTGCATGTATGCCATGTGCTTTTAAGCTTATATAAAAAATAAAATCTTGTATAAAAAATAAAATCTTGTATAAAGAATAAAATATATGCGTGTATATACATTCCAATGGGTCATTTGTTATGCACTAGATACATTAGATTACATATGTGTCCGACAGTCGCATAGCATATAAAACACATAGTCACATGTACAAGATCCATCTAGGAATAAAACATAAGCATATAAACATACAAAAACACATGGTTCGCATGCTATGCAACTGATACATTTGCATAGCATAATTAAAACATCATCACATGTACAAGATCCATCCAAAAAATCCGTATGTATGTATATATACGTGATTCAAAGTGTTCGCGCCCCGCGCGTTACAAAAAATAATACATGTCAAAAGTCTATACAGCTGCTGACAGCGTACTCCTCAAAAATGTACAAAAATGAAACCTAGATGTCTAGGCACGGTTATGCTCGTGATAGCATGTCACTGCTCGCACCAAACGTCTCAACAGACGGTGAACACGAGTAGACACCCCCACCGTATGCCTCTGATAAGCTCTAGGCACATCTGGCAACCTGCCGTAGTCTGGGATACCTCGAGTTAGTGCCTCAAGGTTCTGCACTAGATCATCCTCACCCTCTACCTGAGGGTCTACTGCAGGTTGCGCTCTGCGCACATTATGGGGCACGTCAGCTGGTCGCTCTGCGCCAACATCTGTATACATATATATAGACGTTGTTAGAAAATAGACATGTATCAACAAAAAAAAATCAAATATATAAAACATTAAAAATATAGAGTTCTTACCCAGCTCCTCATCCCAATCCTCTCCATTAGGTAGAAGGAGATCAGGATCTCCGGTGAAATCCGTGCCCGCATAGGGCCAGTCCTCAACAACTATCATCTGATGCCGGAGCCAGATGAAGAACTCAGGCTTCCAAGACATCTGTTGGCCCCCTCCTCCTCTGGGCATGAGCTCTGCCCACCGATGCAACCTCGGCTCCCTCAGCACTGGATCTGCTACTATCCCTCCAGGTATCCGAAAAATCGGCAGCCGCTCTAAAAAGAAGGTCACCAGAATTGACCCATACCCAAACGGTTTGTTTCCACCCTGCTTACACTTTGTAAGCTGTCGTTTGATGTTGGTCGTCACCACAGAAGCCCAATCAAACACTGTAGGGTGGAGACACTCGGTGGCCAATAGCAAGTGATTCTTGCTGGCCTCATGAGGTGCCTGTATACCCGCTGCCTGGGTAATGGTAAACAAGATAACCCGTAGAACCAAGCTAGGGATCGTGTTGATTTCTACCTTCCTGTTGTTCACGCCAAAACGCGCATCGGGACATATTCTTTCCTTCACCTCCTTGATCTTCTCTGCAGAAGGTCGACTGCCCGTTAAAATGGGGCGCACACCCCGTCGAGATAAACCAGTAATAAAATAGACATCGAAAACATCCAATTCCAATGTCTGGTCCTTCAGGCGGAAAACCTGATCCTCTACATCCCAAGCATCTACTATGAAACGCAGAAGCTCAGGTTGTGCACGAAGATAGGAAGTATGGAAGAATTTCTTGAGCCCGCAGTCTCTCAAGGCAGTCATACAATCATCATCCGCCAAAGCTAGGGCATCAACTTTGTCGTGCTCTCGTTCTTTCCATTCAACCACCATTTTTAGCAAAATCCTGCAAACAAAAGACAAAATTCAATCATTAGATAAATATTGAAACATAATTTGAAAGAAAATTGTAAGTTTAACAGTCCAAATTGGCAAAAATTGAGATCGCGCCATTGGCGCGACTGTTTCTAAAACAGTCGCGTTAATGGCGCGGCCTCTATAGAAAATTTCCACCATTGGCGCGGTCCCGTGCTGGAAACCCGCGCCAATGGCGCGGACCTAAAAATTTTCAAATCCCCTTGCAAGGAGCTAAAATATGGATGAAAACTAGAAAAAATGGAATGAAAATAAAGCTTAGGATGAGGCCTCTTACCTGTTGCAGACGGCGGCTCGAACGGTGTCCTGGTTCGGTCACAATCGGCAGGTGAATTTTTCACTAAAAACCCTCCAACAGTGAACTCATAAGGTGAAAAGTGAAAAGTAAATTTGTTTTTTACTTTTTTACTATTTATAACACTATTTTGACCTAAAAATACATTAGAAGTGTTATTTTTAAGTATTTTTAGGATGTTTTCGTGTCAGAATAGGTTTTACGTTGTTGGTTGAATGATGACAGGGTCTGGTGCAGTTCAAACGAGCATCTTTTTAAATTTTTCAAGCTCGGTAAAACATAAGAAAATGTTACTTATGGTCCGCTTTCAGCTCTTTTCCTGACCTTTTAAAGCGGAAAAGATCGCCGAGTTGTCCCTCTTGGTTCGTTTAAACAATTACCAAGAGGCGGTCGTTTTAAGTTCTTTTATCGACTGTTTAAACACTAAAAGATTACCTGGTTTTTGTCGTTTCAAACTCGTTAATGGTTGCGAAACGATGTGATTTTGATCCCTTTTTTACTTTTTCAGATCAGAGTCACTACTCATGAAAAGTACTCCTCGGTCATAACGATCGGGCGGTTCTTTCGGGTATCATTTTACACTTTTTTGGACCCGAGAGACACAACTTTACGAAAAAGGACTTCTGGAGTTTTCTTTTCCGTGTCTTTTTCAAACTCTCTAAACATGAAAAAGACTCCGAGTTTTACCTATGTCGGACTCGTTAAACCCTGACGACATTGGACTCGTCATTATGACGAAACTTGAGATTCTCCTCCCTAGGGATCGTTAAACATTTACTAGGTTGGATTCGACCGAAGGTCGAACTTACACCACAAGCATATGCTATCCCCATCAAGCTTGTTAAAAATAATTGGGGTACTCGCCAGAAATGGCGGGGGAAAAAAGAAAATTTTGGAACCATAATTATAGTCGTGTCGGCAGTATGTCGCTCTTGAACATGGCTTTTCTGCTTTCGTGTCAGGGTGGGGATATCTCATTTCGTTTTCTCTTGCCTCCGTGGGTTCGGGTGATCCTATTTGATCTCTCATTTTCTCATTGCCACGTCATCATGACCTCTGATCCATTGAAGTCAAATACTGCCAACTCCACTGTCGTGCCACCGATATGTTCAAAGAGAAGTTGACCTTTGAAAGAAACCGCCTCTGCTTGATAGTTCATGAATCTTACTTCACAACATTGTCTCTTCCCGTCTCGTGTCGATGATGTGGGAAACATTATGGCCCACCTTCGACGAAGATCACTTCCTGTCGACTACAGCTCATTATCCAGGAAAGTGACCTAGAGACTCCCTTCTGGTACCTTGGAGCCTGCATGCCTCAATGGCAGGTTCTTCGTGTTCGACGCGAGGTTTTCATCATTGGCCTCCGATCGGAT
>APFE030705793.1:1147-29169 GCA_000404065.3 Pinus taeda
CAATTAATATTAATGGTTATTATAAATTAGATATTAGTATTACTATAATATTAAACATTAATAATGTAATAATCTATTTCTAGAAAATAGTAAAAATTAGTTATTAATAAAATCTTACTAATGGTTATAATAAATTTATTATTTGATTTCTAGAAATTAGTAAAATTAGGTACAATAACTAGATCTTTTAAAGAAAATCTCTCAATCAAATAATAAATTTATTATAACCATTAGTAAGATTTTATTAATAACCTATTGTTATTTAAATAAATTACTTCTCTTTATAACTAATTTTTTCTATTTTCTAGAAATAGATTATTATATTAAAATTTTTTTTAAATTCTCTCAGTATACTAAGAACTAATTTATAACAACCATTATTACTATTTGTTTAATAACCTGATGTTATTTAATTAATAAATTACGTGTAAGATCTAGACATTGTACCTAATTTTACTAATTTCTAAAAATCAAATAATAAATTTATTATAACCATTTAACATTTTATTGTCAGTTAGTTAAATAAATTACTACTCCTTATATCTAATTTTGACTATTTTCTAGAAATAGATTGTTATATATTATTAATAATTTTTTATATTATAGTTATACTAATAGCTAATTTATAATAACCAGTAATATCAATTGATTAATAACCTAATGTTATTTAATTAATAAATTCTAGTTATTGTACCTATTTTTACTAAATTCTAGATATAGAATTAACAATATTATAAAATATTAAATTTGTTAATATAGTTGGGCTGGGTCCTAGGGTCAAATATAGCCGTTAGAGTCTCTGCACAGTCTATTTAACTTGCTTGGCCAGATCTGTTTCTTCAACTTGTCCTGACGATGAACCACACTAGTTGGTTCGAAACGTGTCGACAAAGATATTTTTTATGTGATTTATGCCGAAGCTCTTCTTATAACTATGACAGATCACAGAAGTCTCAATTCTACAATTGTTTTTCTTGATTCCTTTGTCACACATCTTTGTCTTGTGGGGGAGGTGTTGCACCCTCCCCCTGAGGGGGGTCCATGGAAAGCTGAACCCTCTGGCAGGAGGCCTTGGATCGTGAATTCGTTAGAGTTTGCAGAGTGTTGTTTGTATGTAGCAGCCTGCCATTGCAAAAAATGAGAAAACCCTAGAGCACAGAGCCTGTGCCTTGCCTCATTTTCCCCCCCCAAGGGAATAATATTAAATCCAAGGGATAAATAATATAAACCAAGGAATATAAACCCTAATATAAATATTTGTCACAATGTGACGTTAGAATATGGTTAACCATGATTCATTTTCATACTGAGATAATGTTTATCACAATGTGACATTGGACAATGGCTGATCATCATTGACCATGGTTTATGTCCATATTGATAAAATCTTTGTCACAATGCAATGTTGGATCATGATTGACTATGGATGACATTGGCTGTGACAACGTGACATTGGACCAAGAGATAGTATTTGTGACAATGTGACCATGATTGACCATGATCGAACCCAAAATTATTATAAAACCAAGAGAATAATATTAAACCCAAGGGATTAATATTACAAATGGCAGGTAATATAAACCCTAAAGGGATTGATATTATA
The DNA here is from genome assembly GCA_000404065.3 of Pinus taeda. Classification (NCBI taxonomy): domain Eukaryota; kingdom Viridiplantae; phylum Streptophyta; class Pinopsida; order Pinales; family Pinaceae; genus Pinus; species Pinus taeda. The sequence continues at coordinate 2,751 of APFE030705793.1, forward strand.
AACCCAAGGGACTAAAAACCCAACAAATCGATAATATAAACCTAAGGGAATAATATTAAACCCAAGGTATTAATATTATAAACCCAAGAGATTAATATTATAAACCCAAGGTATATAAACCATAAGATAAATATTATAAACCTAAGGGAATAATAAACCCAAGGGAATAATATTAAACCTAAGGGATAAATATTATAAACCCAAGGAATATAAACCCTAAGATAAATATTTGTCACAATGCGACATTAGAATATGATTGACCATGATTAAACATGTTTGACCATGGTCAAGGCAACCTTTGTCACAATGCGACGTTGGAACATGGTTGACCATGGTTGATTTTCATATTGAGAAAATATTTATCGCAATGTGGCATTGGACCATAGTTGACCATGACTATAAACCCAATGGATTTATATTAAACCTAAATATTAATATTATAAACCCTATGAATAATATTATACCCTAGGAATATGAAGCCTTGGATTAATAAACCCTATAAATTATTATTTTATAGGCCTTTTTAATGATTTTTTTTTCAAAATATAGTGAAAAATATTAAAAACAAATGAATAATAGATAAAGATTTTTTCAAAAATAAATTCATATAAAATGAAAGGAAATGAAATAAGAATTTGTAAATTCATAAATTCATCTACTATAATCTCATTTGAATATATCAATTAAAAAAAAAAATATGTCATGTGAAACAATATTGATGAAATTTTAAATCTATAAATTTACAATTTTTTAATGTATGATATATTTCAAAAATTGATAGTTAAAAAAATAAAAACCCATTTTTATATTTTTACTTCATCTGTTTTACTTATAATAAATTTACAATATAATGCACTTCAAATTTTAAAAATAAAAATACATTTCAAAACATCAACCATAATTTCTAAATTTCATAATTTATTAATCATGGAACTTATTAATATAAACATTGTACTTCATAAGTAAAATATTTCAATGCCATATTAAGTAATACTAATAATGTGATTAATCTCAAAGACATTTATCTACAATATGGATCCCAAAAGTGTGAGATCTAACAAAAAAATTCAATGTCAACTAATATGTACAATGAAAAGAAATAAATTTTCATGGTTAAACATTTTTAAGCATTTCAATTAATGTTATTATTTTACATTTGGGCTATATTTTTTTGTCAATTTTATTTTTGAGATGCAAACATTTTTTTTCAAATTTTGCATTTAAAAGAAATTACACAAGAAGAAATTATTTCACTCTAAATACTTCATATATTTGTGATTAAAAATAGATCAATACTCATTTTTAAAGAAAAATGAATAATATCAGCTTGCGATTTGAAAATTTTCTATTGAATGATTTCTAATTAATTTTAGAGCACAAATTCATTCATGCTACTTTACCTAATTCTACACTAATCCTACACTAAAACTGAGGACAAACCAAATTAATAGTTGAGCTACTTTTATACATTTGTATTTGAAAAGTAAAGCAATATTGTATAGAACACTACTTCAAATCGTTAACATCTTAACCACACTACGTTACTAAATTGATAGTGGACACATAATTGATCTTGTGGAGATTTGTGATGTTAGCACCTAAATTTTCCTTAGGCTAAAGGAAGGCAAAATTCAGGGTAACCACAAACCACGCTCAGTCTGGTAGCTAGCCCTACCAGAATAGGAGAGGGCTCTCTCCGTGTTACGCTCAGTGAATAAATAAACGATACAGTCTGAGACGACTTACAGTGAATATTGATTTTAGGCTAGGTAAATAAATATGGAAACAAGAGGCAATTTTTTATAAATGACTGAGTTTCTAGGATATATGGGACCAACGAATAGTATGAGCAGAGAATTTAACACAAAGGCACAGATTACTTCGTGAGGCAAGATAGGCGGAAAGTCTAGCAATTAAATTTGAAATAATGCGGAATGGAAATATTGTTTAGGAAGGTGAAAAGGGCATAAACACATGAATCCTTTTCAACAGAAGAAGAACAAAGAACGTGAAACTTTCCCACAGGTAGAGCAATAAACATGAATTCTACCTTATCTTACTTAGAAAATTTCACTGGAAATGAATATGAATGAACTGTGAAACATAACGAAATACATATGAAACATAAAGAGAACACATTACCTACACTCACACCACATGAATCTCATGAACCAGAGCCACTGCCTTTCATTAATTCTCTGCCAAAATATACAATGAAGAGCTGAGTTTCTCTCCCACAATCTCCCAGAAATTAGAACCAACCAACCTTTTGCAAATGGTTTGCATACAATAAATATACTATGCCATGAGGAAATAGAACAACCAAAAGTTGGGGCGTTTTTCGAATCATTACAAAGTGGAAGTGGAAAGCGAACCATTAGTTACAGGTGCAGCGCTACAAAAATGACAAATGGCTTGGGTGATTGCTCGCCTTCCTTTTCCACTTGGATAGAAGCAAACCTTTAGTGGAAATACTTTAAATTTTGCTTTAGGTGCTGAAAAAAGTGTAGTGTAGATGAGAGGGCCCACTTGGAGAAATTCGCGAATCGAAATGTCGCGAAGAGAAAGTGGTTTTGGCCTTTTTCTCTATATGCACCGCACCAAAATCTATATGCACGGCACCACTTTGGAGGCGATTTTGAGGTACCTGTAGGAGTCCAAATTGTGCCCAAGTGTACTTGTTGGAAAGCCTAGCCTGTCTACTTTCTAACCCAAGTGAAATTTTTGAATTTGGTGCTCATTTTCCCCTCCAAAACTTCATTCTCCCAAGACTGCTTCCTATGTGTCAAAATAGGGGCAGAGAGGTCATTTTTTGAGTGTTTTTGACCTCTTGGGGACTCAAAACTTGCCAAAACTTCTTTTCCATGCACCAACAGGCATGAACTTTCATGCTAAATCCAAAAATGCATGCCATTTGTGATTTGGAGCTCCCAATCCTAAGCGTCGTGCCACAAGGAAGAAAAACCTGTGTTGTGACCAAAAATTTGTCATGTGACCAAAATTGCCCCAAATTTCTTGAAATTTGGGCTAGAGATCCTCTATGAGGTGCGATGTTGGGCCACAGAGGCCTCAACCAAGATTTGAAGCCGATCTTGCTCTTTTTGCCTCTTTTGTCTCTTTGTTGCCTTGCTCAATTTTGCCTTCAAACTCCTTATCTGAGCCTTTGAACTCATGTTCTGTGCCCTGTAGTGATAGACCATCCACCCCAGTATGGTTTTGTCCCTGTCGGCCTTCTCTAGTAGTCTCTCAAGGTGGATGTTGATGCGCTTGAGCCAAGACTCTCGATCATTGTTAATATCTTGCTCTAATGAAGTGAGATCAATCCTCCTATGTTGGGCAGCTTGGCGATTCTCATGGATGTTTTGTATCTCCATGATCTCATGCTGGTCCTCAAGCTGTTTGTTCCTCTACTCCAAATACCTGATAATCAATTTGGCCCTCTCCAAATTGAGTGACAAGTCTTGGATCTCTGTTTTATGCTCCTGGATGGTCCTCCTAAGTTTGGCACTCTCCACATCTGCATCATCATCATGAATGAGGATGAAGTTGGCCTCTTGTTCCCCTGATGGCCCCTCGTCATGCATGGACCCCTTGCCCTTGTCCTGTACCTGTGTTGCCGATGTCGGAAGCGAGGCCCCTTCCACCCCGAGTTTATACAACACTCGCTTTACTGCCGTAAACAAATGCCTACTGCCTCTCTAATATGTGATGAATATTGGCATAATAGTGGTCTCATGGCATTCATACTAATGAAAAGGACCACCTATCTCATGCTCAACCTCTGATAATACCTGTGAAGTGCTGAAGAGGTCACGGGAGATGAATTCATCCCAAGTAATGCGCTGCAATCCCAACTATGATCCACCAAAATCCGGATAAGAGAAAAGTGATAAACACTGTTAAGTTGTTGTTGAGGGGTCTTGTGCTGCATGAAGGTGTTCATCCTCTCTATGTTCCTGCAAATGAAATATGGGATGTTCATCATCCGTACCCTGGTAAAGTGCATGCACAACCTGATGTGATAGGCATACAGATGAGAGAACCTCCCCTCATAGCTGAAATACTTTATGATCAATTTCATGAGTGGAGCATATTCATATTTCAAGTATCTGAATGGAAAGACTCTTTGGAGTTGCCTGAAGAAACTTGCCTTAATGTAGGGCTCATAATTCTGCCTATCCACCTTTTGTTTCTTGTGCCACTATTCTCCAACATTCGGTATGCCAGTTGCTAATGAGATAGTTTCGGGTGTCAGTGTGAAGGTGACCCCAGCCAGGATAGAGTGACCTCCATGTAGGTGAAGCACAAAAAGACGGGCCAACTCATGATGAACTCGGACATTAGCCACCCTTTGACAAAACTCAAAACATGATAGATGCTCGAAGCATGACATAGCAAGAGAGCAGGCCTGCAGTTCTGTGAGGGTGGTTGGCTCATCACTAACATGTTTGCTGCTTTTGTGATGTCTCTTGGGAGCCTCTTCTTCCGAGGATGAATCACTTTGTGTTTCCATCTCATACTCCGATGAATGCTTAGATGCCATGACTGTTGTATGTGTACTATACTTGGACTATCATTTGATGATGGTAGTGAAACCGTGCGATGATATGAACTCTGCCACCAGGGGGAACAATGCAAAAGGGACTATTAGGAGGGGAATAATATGATGGGATTAGGGGTTATGGGGAGAAGTTTTGCTTAGGGACATGTAGGGGGGTTTGGGGATTTTATAAGGTAGGGTTTTGGGGTTTTATAATTGACAAATGAGTGGAGGGATAGGGAATAGGGGTTTAGTAGTGTTTTAGGGTAGGGAAAATAGAGAAAAAATGGAATAGGGGGAAGGGAAAAATGGAGAGAAGGGGAAAAATGAGAGGGAGGAGGAACCTTGGCATCCACACAACAAGTTTGCAACCATAGAGCAATGGCTTTGATGTTTTCAAGAGGTAGGGTTTAGGCATTTTTTATTGCAATTATAAACGGCCATAACCATCATCCTATCCACAAAATTTGATGAGGAATCCAAGAGATAGACCCTACCTGGCAATTGGAAGGAATTACAAAATATTTGATGCAATTGGGAACAATTTCGGGCCTCTATGGGTGTGCTCCGTGCTCGGTATATGCATCGCGCCCGTGTTAACTTTACACTGCGGGGTCATGCCTTGTGCGCCTCGCTCTTTATATGCACCGCGCCCCTCTGTGTGTGTACCGCGCTCCTGAAAATGATTCCAAACTTCACTCAAACGCGTGCTAACTTGTCTTAATCACCTTGAAATGCTTTCTCTCCACCTTGGTATGAAAAATGATTATGTTTCTTGTAGAAATCCTTTATAAATACTTTTCGAGTCATGGGTTAAATTTGTGCTTCTTCAAAAACCCACTTTGCTAATGTTTCATTTTGGCTCTTTTCACTGAGTTAATGCAACACTGAATTTCACTTTTCCCTTTGAATTTTTAGCTAGAATGATGAAATTTTCGGCACTTTTTGCAGGGGTTGTATGACAGGGCATTTGGCCATGGAAACGATGACTGTGCCTGAAGAGATCAACTGGAGACTTTTTTGAAAATTATCACAAATGACACACTGTTTGATTTTTCTTCAAAACAGAGTTTTGAAGAATAGTCGAGGTCTGTCAACATGACGATGAAACTCTTTGAACCATAACTTTGTAAGGGCCTCCCTCTGGCCTCCATGGCTTTATTGGACATGGTTGAAGACCAAATTGACTAATCCCTAGACCTAATGATTTAAAATGAATTTTGTCCATTAAAGGACCAAACCTTAACTGTCATGGACTTTAGTGAACATTGACAAAAGACCTAAGCCAACAAGTGCCAGACATGAGGGGAAATGAATGACAAGACCTTTTTCGTCAGATTATGGCATGCCCCTAGTGGAATGCAACTGAGTGAATGGAGTGGGACTCCTAAAAATGAAATGCAGAAAGAGTTTTGATCTCTGACGGAGGACTGACTAGACCAACTCTAACATTTGCTCCAATGTGGGATGGTAGATCCTTGGAGGTGCCAAGAACAGCAGATCTTTGGAAGAGTTAGACAGTGCCTTCGTCCATTGGGCTATGGAGTCATTATTTCGACAAACAACACAGGACTCTGACTCATTTATGAAACTAAAATGACCAAAAATTGACACAAATTTGACATTGAAATGACTTGAAGACCTACTTGACAAACTCTAACCAAACTGAAATAAAATGGTATTTACAGTGATAACGGAAGCAGCATCTATAACTCAGAAATGGTACCGCTTGAGCAACTGACCATTGATTGGCCCTCCTGGACAATCTTCCCTGTTCATTTCCTTCAAAAGAAAGGCATTCTGACCCCGATATGCTACAATCTTGAAGGGACCTTTCCAAAGGTTCTCGAACTTATTGTGCTTACCTTTTTCCTCATTCCTTGCATCCCACTTCAACACCACTTCATCCAACTGAAATTTTTCCGCCTTTACTTTTCTGTCATAAATTTTCTTAATCTTCTCCTACAACTTGGATGTGTTCTGGAAGACTTCTTCTCTGGTTTGCTGCAAGTGGACCATTTGATTCAACCTTCTCTACATAGGATTGTCTTCACTATCGGCCTCCTGAAGAAGTTTGACTACCGAGGCTGTGAGAGAGGTAGGAAACACTGTATCAACTCCATAAACAAGCTCAAAAGGTGACGCACCAATGGATTTCTTTTGACTGACCCTATCTACCCAAAGTGCATTGACCAACCTCTTATGCCAGCTCTTCTTGTTTATTTCTAGTAGCTTCTTGATGATGTTGACCAATTATTTATTAGAAGAGTCCGCCAATCCATTGCCTTGCAGATGATAGGCAGTTGAGTGACCAAAAATGATGTGATATTTATGACAAAACTCTACCATCCTTTTTGATTTGAAAGTTGTTGCGTTATTAGTGATTAACTTATTTGGGCAACCAAAGTGAGACAAGATGTTATTTTCAACGAATGAAATAATTACCACATTTGTAACTTATCTGGTGGGAATTGCCTTGATCCATTTCGTGAAATAATCTGTCGCTATGAGGATCCATCTGTGCTGACCAGAAGAAGCGGGATGAAAATCCAACCCCCATTGCTGGAAAGGGGCACTCACCTCAATAGGCTTAAGTGGCAAAGGCTGTAACTTCTGCCTTCCTTCAAAAATCTGACACTTATGATAGCTCTTGACCATCTTATATACATCAGCAAACAATGTCGGCCAATAGTACCCCGCTCTTAGAATTTTATTTGCTGTTGATTTCAAAAAAAGGTGACCACCACAGTCTCCTTGGTGGCAGTCCTCCATGACCTTCTTTGCTTCCTTTTCCACCAAGCAATTTAACAGAACACCACCGGGATCTTTCCAATACAGTGCAGAATTTAGAATGTAAAACTTGGTAGCCTTCAATTTGAGTGTTCTCGCTTTTTTTCTAATCATGCAGGGCGGTGGTGACAAATTTTTAAGCACATATATGATATCTGAATACCATGGAGAAAGAGAAAACATTTCAGATACCTGAATTGACAGTCCTTGCTCATTCTCATCGGACATAGCAGCGATCAACTTTATGTCTAAGGCGTGTAAGTTTGACTCAGCCATTAACTTTGCCAGTCACTGTCCTTTAACCAGCATTGTGGGCTTTATTTTCACATCATATTCCAACAAAGCTGCAATCCACTTGCCTCGTCTTCCTTCCGGATCGGTCTACACTAAAACATCTTTGGCAGCAGTGTTAGGAACATAGGGCAAAATATGAGAATGTAGAATATATACCCAAAAATCTTTCAATGCTTTCACAAGTGCAAGGACTTGTTTCTCAATGATGTTGTATTTCAAGGCTGCATCTGTTATAGCTCTACTGAAAAATGCAATGGGTCTTTCATGATCATCTCTTTTCTGCAATAACACAGTGGCCATAGTGTGCTCCAAAGCGAATGAAAACAATATGAAATCCTAAGTGTAGTCCAGGCTGACTAGAACTGGAGCTGAAGAAAGAGCCAATTTGACTAAATTGGAAGATTTTACATCCTCCTCTGTCCATTTCACTTGGCTGTCCTTCTTAAGCATGTATGTAATCTCTCTTAGGTGCTCAAAAAGATTAGGTACAAAGCGGCATAGAAAATTCATTTTACCATTGAAAGATTGAATCTCTTTCTTATTCAGGGGCAGATTTATTTGCTTAATTGCTTGTACAAGTGCTGGCTCAATACGGATGCCATCTTTTGAGATAATGTGCTCGAGTAGTTTGCCTTCCTCCATGGCAAACAAGCTCTTTTTCGGATTCAGTGACAAGCCATATTTTCTGCACTTTTGAAAGACATTTTTTAGATGGTACATGTGCTCTTCATCATATTTTGAAAACACTGTCAAATCATCCAGGTACACCACCAGAAAGACATCCTTCTCATTTGCGAAAGCCAAGTCCATTGCACGCTGAAATGTGGCACCTGCATTATTCAAACCGAAAGGCATTTTAGCGTAACGAAAAGTTCCCCATGGAGTGGTGAACACTGTCTTGTCTCAGTCATCTTCATGGACAGAAACTTGGTTATATCCAGAATAACCATCAAGTAGTGACATATGAGATGCTCCCACTACTCGCTGAAGTATATGGTCCATTTTGGGCAGTGGACAGTTGTTCTTCAACGAAAATTTATTGAGATTTCTAAAATCAATGCACAATAAAATCTCACCTGTCTTCTTTCGTACGGGCACCAAATTAGAGATCCAATCCGAAAATATGATGGGAACAATGAGTCCTGATTTGTACAACCTGTTTATCTCCTTTTCAATTGATGGCAGCAGCTTAGGATTTAGCCTTCTCAACTTCTGTTTGAATGGTTTCTTATTGGGCTTAATGGGTATAGTGTGCTGAATTATATTGGTATCGTATGTCCTTAAGTCAGAATAGTCCCAAGCAAACACATCTACAAATGAAGACAACAAACTAATATATTTTTCCTTGATTTTTGGTGGCAATGCTTTAGACAATTTTACCAATTTAGGATTAGCAGCTGTTCCGACATTGACCTCTTCCACACCCTTCTCTTTTGGTTGCAATGTTCGCTTGCAGGCTACATCATATTGATCAAAGAGTTCTTCTAATGGTATCAAGCCTTTAGGAATACCATTATTCTTTAGCTGCAACACGTCCATTTGATTGATCTGCACATCATTTGTACCATTACCTTTACCATCGTCATTTTCTACATCAATTGAGGTTTCTTTCAACTTACCCTTGTTTTGTAGAAAATCATCAATCTCCTCATCATCTTGGAAAACTTGCCAATATCTCTGATTTCTGGGACAGTTGGACGATGCTTGACATGGATTTCAAATTTATTACTAGAGTTCATCGGGATTTTCAAACTACTTGCTGACTTAGCAAGAGCATCAACAATGCTATTTTGTATACGAGGCACACATGTCAAGGTGTATTCTGAAAATAATTTTAGGATGTCTAGAACTACATTTCGGTAAGCCCGCATCTGAGGATGCTTTACTTGATATTCGCCTCTAACCTGCTTAATCACTAATTCAGAGTCTCCATATACTGAAATCCTCTTAGCATTCAACTTTCCTAGAATTTGTAGGCAAGCAATTAGAGCTTCATACCCAGCTTCATTATTTGAACAATCAAAGGCTAACTTGTAAGAGCATACCCACACGTTACTAGGCACTTTGTTCGGGGCCGAGAAAGGCCTGCGTACCCAAATCCAAATTCCAGCGCCATCATTTCCCACTACCCCATCGAAATCCATGGTCCACAAATCTTCTTCCTCCTCTTGTAAGTGCTGGAAATCTGTTTGTTGTGCTTTGTCTCCTTGCTATCCATTACTTTTAGCTGATCTCCCAATGGTGTTTTATTGTTCTTGTCCTTCTTTCTCTAAAACTTCTCTGAAATTTTCTGTTATTTTTGGAATATCATCTGCTTCTACTAGCTGAATATCGATATCATTGAAACTATCAGAATACAAAACAAAAGACTCTAAATCTGTATGTACATAGTTGATTGGATGATTTATTAGTTTCTCCTTGCTTGTAATCATGTATTTCATTTTATATTCTGGATACAATTTCCTCATTTGGCCAAATACCAGAATCATTGCATAGGAGAAAGCTAGTTGTAGTGTCCCTTTCAATTTCGCTACCCAAGACTTGGAAAGAAGCATGCCAAACCTGGGAGGAAAATCTGCTACAACAACATCCATCAAAACATTCTTCATTATGAGTTGATCCAAACTAACAACCAAGTATTTGATGAGCCCGATACATCTTACTCTGCTAGAATCAAACAAATAGAGGTCATGGTATTGTTGGGTGATGTTCAGACCCAGCTTATCCATGATAGCCTTGGGCATGAGATTGTGAGAAGCTCCGAAATCGAACATGGCGTTATGTAACACAAAATCATGCAATCTTAAACTGATATAAAAAGGTGGCACATCACTATTAGGAGACTCACCATTCGATGCTAGCCCAAAAATCATTTCAGGTTGATCATCTTCAACATTCACCATGTCAGACATTGGGTCCAAATTCAATATTTTAGATACTTGCCCTCTATAACCGTTGTTCCTCATTATTTCAGTCAAAGGAATGGATACTTTCAATTTAGAAATCTCATTCTCTAAATTAAAAGTGGGAATCTTTTCTACCTCTTTGACTGGGATTTCTTTCCTTTCCTTTTCTTTTGATGCAATTGGCTGATTTGATTTTTCTACTGATGGTGTTTTGCTGCTATCCAGATCAACTGCCTCCTTTTCTTTCCTTTTTGTAATTGATGAATCATTCTTTGATGTCTCACCGCCCTTCCTCTTCAGAATTGGTTTGACCGGCACATCTCTATTTCTAAGTGAATATCGTTGTTGCTGGGCGGATAGAGAATTCATATAGCCTCTTTGGTACTCATCTGATTCTTCGCACAAAACAATGTCATTTGCTAGAATGAAATCTGCATCTTTGTGTATAGCCGAGCTTTCTGCATACTCCTCATCCTCGGTAATATAAATAGGAAAATCATTAGGAGTAAAGAGGTGGTTTTCTTCACCTATTATATTCTTGTCCTCATCTGACTCCGGTCCATGCACAAAATTCTGTTGCAAAGGTGGCTGTACTGGCTGTTGTGCTGTCTGCTCTTAGGCTCACTGATCTCTCTACCTTATTCTATATTGTGGCTGTTGCTCGCCACAGAAGTTATGATTTCTAAATTGTGGCTCAGGTTTGTCAAGTTTCAACCTTTCAAGCATCTGCTCGACCTTCCAGAGTAGTTGATCTATTGAAGAAGATTCTTTTTTTATGGTGACCTTCTTCTCTGCCTTTGCTCTAGCCCTCTTGGTCAACAGATTTGCTGCAATGCTGACCGCTATCTTCTGCATGTCTTCCATTGTGGCAGTTATCTCTCTCTTAATTGATAAGCCATGTCAGCATCAAAACCATCCGAGAACTTCACTATGGCTAGCCCCACGGGTGGCCTTAGATGATCGGGAATTTCATTATAAACTAAATTAAATCTAATGCAGTAGTCTTGGATCGACTCACCAGCGTTTTGTTTGATTTGCTCATATTCGGCCAGAATTTGAAGAGGATACTTTTTCACTTCCCAGAGGTTTAAAAATTGTCTTTGTAGGTCGGCCAAGGTAGCGATACGTGCAACCAAAAAACCTCTAAACCATTTCCTCACTTCACCTGCAAATGTCTGTACAAAGAGTCTCATTGCCACATTCTCTACATTGATCTCATGAAGTTCATAGAAATATGCCATTCTGTCCACATGTTGCTGAGCAGTAATGCTATTAGGAGTGCCATCAAAAAATGGGATTTTTCTTTGACAATCTGTGGGCATATCATCTAAAACTTGAGGCAGAACAAGAGGTGCAAAATGGGCTGCCATCACTCTTGGTGGGTTTGACCTTGGAGGTGTTGGAGGAGTGTGTGCAGTTTGTAGGGGCCTAGCAATTGGAGTTTGAAGCTGTGCTATGATGTAATTATCAATTGAACGGTTATCCCTTTCCGTTTCCAAGTCTACAAGAAACTATGGATTGGGGACAGTAGAGTCAACCGCCCTTTCGGATTTGGTCTCGAACAATGATATTTCAAACTGCTCATCAAAATCTAGCTCTTCAAGATACTCAAAAATGTTATGGCATGAATGGGATTTGAACACGAGAGCTACAAAGCTCTCTTGATGATGAATTCTTGGAATCAAATTGGGATTTTTGTAGATGTGTGGAGGATCTAGATCTGGATTAGCTTTGGTGTATCTTCTCGAAGCTAGCATGCTATTAAGAAAAATCAAAGGAAACAACCAACTCACTTAGCCTACCAATTCTAAACTTATCATCCGAAAGCTTAGAATTATGAAGAAGTAAGGGGAGAGATTTTGTTCCCCAGCAGAGTCACCACTATGTTATTACCTAAATCTGCCTTAGGCTGAAGGAAGGCAAAATTTAGTGTGTTAGCTACTTGTACCAATAGGTTTCATTTTTCATGATTGGCAAGGGAAGTGCCAATATGATCTACTTTGGTGATGCAAAGATCTCATATTCTTGTGGAAGAAATATACTTGTTTGGTTAATGTTGCCCTACTTCTGGATGGGTGATCCAACAGCCTAAACTGGGTCATGCCATGTTTCAATTTTTGTTGTAGATTAGAGAAAGGAACCTGTCCAAATAGCTCAATCTTGGCAGGTAAAGTAGATAGGTAGTGAAAGAAGGTTCCCAACTGCTTAATCTGGGGCCTTGGAAGCAATAAAGGTAGCTTTAGATAGAAAATCAAAAAAAGCCAAAGATGAAGAAAAGGCACAAGAGGGTTTGCAAATCCAAGTGCACCCTCTTTGGAGTAACAAAAAATGCTAGGCAATAGACTGGGTAGGTAGATGGAGTTGTAGAAAGCATGGTTTGTAATATTTCACTGGCCTAAAGGAAAGGTAAAAATAGGATGCCAGTGCAGATGTTCTGATTCACAGCAGTGTTACAACAAATAAAGCATGTCTAACTTCCAGTTTTCCCCATCTCCTTCATGACTAACATTCCTATGCCACCCAACTTCACAAAGAAGATCCAAGTATTTTGTTGGCTCTAGTTTCTTTAATAGCTACATTCCTTATGCAAAATTCTTTTCATTTTGATCTACTTCCTAAAAGACTAAGTCAATTTCATACAGACTCAGTAGCCCCCCCATCCACCTCTCTCATTCATATTAACTATGAACTTATTACTATCTAACTCCCCATACCCCTATTCCCCTGTTACTATGTAAAAATTGAAAAAAACCCAAAAAATCTTAAGTATCCCCGCCCCCGAGAATTATAGCTCTAGCTGTGATTTTGAAGGTATTCATGCGCTAAAAAAACATTTGAGTGCAACCCACAGAGCGCCAAAAATTAATCCTAGGGATTAATCCGAGATTTGCTCGGGTTAATAGCGTTAAACCTGCTTTGACTATAAACCTTTGCAAAACCCATTTTCTCGCAAATGCTGAAAACAACCCGAAAAAACCCACTTTTCCAAAGTTTCCGCCGAGCGCGATTTTCGAAAGAAAATAGTATTTAATTTTCCCTGCCTCGACTATTGCCTGCGCACCTTATCGCTCCGTCAAACGTCGGATCTGGGCCCTCCCATCCGACGGCCCGCATCACATCGGACGGGCATCACCGTCCGAAGGATACCTTCCGAGAAACTGTTAGAGGGTTACATCAGGCATCCACCACGCGTCACCCCCTAGACTCTCTCGGAGCGCCCTCTAACAAAACCGTGACCGTATAGAGGGCGCTCCGAGAAAACCCGCTTACCGCTTTGTTAAACCAATTGCCCACGCCAGCGCCACGACTCGCCCACATCACGTCCTCTTGGGACCCTATCAGCATCCCCGACCACCCGAGCTCCGACGTGGCTGCCACCTGTGCAATCCCCGTGGACCACTCATAGACTGCCACGTCACCCGATGACGTCATGCTGACATCAGCCGACCCTGACCCCACCTGATGACGTCATGCTAATGTCATCCAAAAAGCGCGCCAATGAGCCAAAAGTCCATATTTAGCCGTTTTTTTAGCGTTTTTCTCATTTTTCTCACTGAAGGAACCAGCTCTCCTCTGCATGAAAATTACGTCCACTGCCGCCAACTTGTTGAAATCATCCTGAAGAGCGCTGCCGTCTACAACCCACCTGCACTTGTCACCATTACCAGCAATTCACCAGGTATTTACCTAGTGCATCCTTTCAGAGCTAAGTTACGTCCATGTTTCTCCAAAACTGAACTCACAAGAGTGAAACAAACCTGTTTTTACCGTTAAATTCCCGGATAAACTAGCATTCCCCACAGTTGCAAGGTCTAATTTCACCTGCTGAACCTATATATATCTACCCTTCCTCGAATTCCCATTGCGTCTGTGCATTCGTGGACTGTAAACATAAAACAACATAATTCACCATAAAAACTGAGTTGCCTACTCCTGCAAACTATCAAAATTACTCTTGTTAAGCATTATGCGCTATTATCACACCTCATTACCCTTTTGCTTCTGTAAAATTAACCCTCTGTGGTCTCCTGCCCACTAAAACCAGTTTAGCACCAAGTCATAACCACTACTTAGCCATGGAGACGCCACCAATAGTCCTAAATATTCAACCTCTGAATGCCCCACACAGAGAGCTAGAGTGGAAAGCCCTAGGTGACAAAGATTACCAGATGTTAGACTCCATGCCCATCACAGCTAAGTTCAATATTAAGCTGATGAATGAATTCAAGGCCCAGCATCTCAATGGGACTGACACCTTGGGAATTTGGGATTCCCACATACTCATCTACAGCCTCCCTCAAGTTAATGTGCTACCAGACTTGATAAAACAATGCATGTCAAGTTATGATCCCGGCCAAAGAGCTGTCCTTAGCCCCTCAGGATCAGTACTATTCCATATCACCCCTGAGACTATCAATGAAATGCTGCACTTTCATACTACAAAGCCCCTTACTCCTCTCTCCCTCCAGGACCTGATAACAAAAGGGGGAAACTTGTCCAGGGATCAGATTTCCAGGGTTAACCAGTTGTTTTTTCAGCCTGAATATCAATCTATGACTACTTCCTTTCCCATACCATATCCATATCTCAATGAGCTGGGGAAAATGATGGTAGATTTGATCACTTACATCCTGGGTTATGGGACATATAAGGATGTGGATGAAACCATCATAGCAATGCTGTCCATTTTCTCCCGAGGGATGCCTCCTGCTGTACATTATGACTTTGCCACTTTCATTGCCAATAAGATTCATGAGAAATTTATGAATCTGGAGAGGGAGAAGGTGTTTAAATACACGAGGTACATCTATCATCTATTTTTATTCTATCAGCCTAATGCCTTCCCTGTCCCTCTGAAGAAGCTAGACAACCAGGGATGCCCAAGGTCGGTTGTTTTTTGGACTGCAGTTTGTCATCTTCTCCCTTATTCACCATAGACCTACTGTGAGTTTATTGATCTATTCATTCATCCAGCTATGACCTTGTTGTTGGGTGCCCCTCCCCCAAGATTGACAGAAGAAATGCAGAGAATCCTTCAGCTCTCAAAGGCATACAGCATTGGTGATTGGTACTTTTACCAACACCATACAGTAATCAGAATATATGGTTGTGAGCTAAATCCCTATAGACTGCCAAAATATGTACCTATGAGACTCTTTGCCCTAGAGTATTTCAGGTAGTTTGGAAATGCTGACTTTGTCCATTTCCAAAGCAAAAACAAGAAGGTGCAACTGAAGGTAAAGAATCAGATGGGCCCCTTCTTATACAATAAGAAGGAGGAAGGATGGAAGGAGGCTGATAGGATCCTAGAGACCCTTAGACTTCAAACCAGTTTTAAGTGGGTGCCTTATGACGCCAATCACTTCATTTCCCTTAGGGGAATAAAGTATAGGTTGGGGGGCTATGTTCATGTGAAACTGCCCCATGTTGAGAAGTATGCCAATGCCCTAAGCTGGAAAGAAGGCGCCTTAGAAGAGCGAATTGGTCAAGAAGAAATGCTAAGGAGAGAAACAAGCAAACTTGAGAAAGATGCTAACTTGGAATCTTGTGGGCAGGTTTCTTCCGCATATCAAAGGCAAATTGGAGCAGCTGCCTCATCATCCATAGTCCAGCAGCAAGTAGCCGGAGTTTCCCAACAAGAAACAAATAAAGGCAAGGGCAAGGAGGTGGAGCAAGAACAATCACCTCCTAGAGCACAGCAACAAACAGAGCAGCAGATAGCTAAGGAGGTAGAGCAGCAACTAGACCAGCAACAAGAAGAGCAAGAAAAATAGCAAGAAGAGCCTCAAGAAGAGGGGCAGCCTATGCATCAAGAACAAATGGCTGAGGCCCCAGCACCTACTAAGCAACAAGCCCAACAGAACATACCATCAGGGCAAGCGAAGACAGTGGAGACTTCAGTACTCCAGACTCCACAAAAAGTGGAAAAAGGAAAGAAGAGAGACAGAGAGCAGGAGACTCCCCTTACAACGTCCACTAATCAAGGGGAGAAAAGGCAAAGATTGAATCCCCTCTCTGAAGAAAAGATGTTTATGGGGCAATCGGTGATAATGGGCCCACCAAGCATGGAGGTATGCGCAAGTTCCTTTCAGCAGGAACCAGAGAGAAATCTGGGAGGAGAGGTCAACTCATCAAGCCATCAAAGAAAAGCAGAGGGGAGCATCAAACAAGAGTTTACTGATATCAAAAGAAGAAATGAGCCACTCAGGCTCCAAATCTACAATCAGTTGTTGAGGATGGCCCCCACAAATCAGCAGAGGCTCATGGCAGCCTATGACATTTCAGAAGGAAAAATGACCATGAGTCTTTTATGGCCCACCACGGAACAGCCACAGTCAGCTGCAGATTACATAAGAACCAACCTGGAGGTTCTTGCAAAAGACGTTCACCCTATGGACCAAATAGAACTCCATAAGCAAACGGGTGAAATGGTCTATGTAACGTTGGCAGACAAGACAATGTTGGCAAAAAGGCTGGAGAATAGCCTAAATAATACAACTGTCGAACTAGAGTTGGAGAAGGCATATTCCTTGGCCAAAGACAACAGGATCAAGTCTTTGGAAGACATAATTATAGACCTGGGGCATGACCCCAAGGATCCCAAAGCCATATAATTACTGTTGAAAATAAGGGATGCAGACCTGGCAGCCCTAAGAAAGAAAGTAAAGCTCCCAGCAACCATTCATCCCCAAACAGATGAGGTTGCTCAGCAGAAGCAAGAACAAGAAATAGTTACATTGCTGGTAGCACTACACAAACAACTTGTGCAGACAGAAGGGAGGCTGGAGGACACTGAGGCTGCACTACAGGCAGCCCTACAGCAGAAAGAGGGAGGTCAGACTTCTCAGCCCCCTCCATAGGTTATTAACCTTGAGGAGCCTCTAAAGACCACTCCTCCTCACACAGACTTAGTAGCAGCACCATCCACATCAGCAGCAGCACCATCCACATCAGCAGCAGCACCATCAACATCAAAAGCAGCAGCCTCTACAGAGCAAGCTCCAAGCTTGGACATGCAGAAATTGTTAAATGAGGTCCAGGCCCTAGAGGCCTAGATGACAGAACTAAATGGAGCCAAGGATGAGTTGGCCAAATTAAATGAAAAATATGATAAATCAAAGCAGAATGTGGCTGAGAAAGGGAGTGAAATAAAAACTCTCAATGAAAGAATCAAAGAGATGTAAAAGGAGCTCACCCTTGACAAAGTGGTGGGTGAGATCAGAAGAGTTTTGTGAACCCACATTGTTCAATCAATAACAGACCAATGGCAATATATTGAAACCATTCATGAGCAAATGAAGCTCATAGGTAAAGCACAAAGGAAAGTGCATAGAGCAAGGGCATCTCTAGGCAGTATGGCTGAGGTAGCCAACAGATTGATCAATGTGCTCAATAATAGGACAGGCCCTCAGCTGGCAGCAATTGGGATCACCAGCAGGACAGAGACTATCCAGCTAGTTAAGAGGGTCCTCACACTAAAAAGCCTCGTACAGACATTGGACAGAAGGAGCCAAGATATGCAAGCAGAGGTAAACAGGTTCATGGATAAGTTTGTTGCATTATAGGGCAGAGGTCTCCCCAGCTTGCTCAACAATGCAGGAAAGCTTCTATCACATGAAATTTATGCTAAGAGGGTGAACACAGTTGCTGCAAATCAGATCAGCCAAGGATCAAGAAGCTCCTAGGATACAGGGCCAGCATCTGGTCAAAGTCTCTATGACAGAATAGAAAATCTATTCTTTATTATGAATGAGATTAACCATCTGTTTGAAACGCCACCAAATTTCTACAAGTACACAGAGGCAGATGAGACCATGGATGCAATTTTGAGGCATCAATTGCCTATGCAAGATTGGTGGGCCTCCATGATACAATTATTATTATAAACAAGAGGCTTCATCAGAATTTTGTCATCAAAATATATAAGTCATCACCTTCAGAAAGTGTGATACACATACGATGACAGAAAGGTGGAATGAGCCACCTCAGCATGAAGATTCAGCCACCAAGAACACCAAAGACAGCTATAGGTAGCAGGGCCGAGAAAAAGCTTCAGCATGACATAGCATAAACACACATCATTCACATCAATCATTAAAGCAGAAACGCTCAACTGACTCACTCTCTTCCAAAGGTCAAGAAGAGGCCTGACAGCATTAAAGACCATTTATCTTACACTCAGACTAGCAATAACTTTCCTATCTGATATTTGTAAAAGTTGGTGAGCACAGTTAATGTATCAAATGATTCAGCATTGAGATATTTTGTAAGACCTATTGTATATATACCCCCTCGCATACATTGCCAAGGGGTTGGTGATTATTGTTTTTTGGTTGTTTCTCTTATGAAGAACTGAGAACTCGGCTGTAACTTTCAGAAGGATGTGATTAATAAAGCTTGGAGTTTACAGGAACTGAGTCTTACTAGTGCTCGCTGTGATTGGAACCATTGAATGCTACAGGATTCTAGTGCTATGATTTGATATAATAAGTGTTTCTCTATCTCTGTTAATTTTTCTGTTATTTATTTTAACTCATTCCTCTCACTTGTTCGTCTAAATCTAGGAAAGAAAGAAAAAGAACAGCTCAGGATTTGTCCATGGAGACACCCTGATCTCAATCTAATTTCACTATATATGTTTTCATAGCTTTCAGCTGTTTAAATTGAAATTCTTGATTGCTCCAATAAGCTCTGAATACCTCACAGTCACTATTTGGTAATTCATTTATGCTACTAAGTAGGGATTGTCGCTCAAATTCATGTCACACTGTTGGTAACTCCATATCTCATTGTTTCGCTCACTAAATTGGAAATTATATTAACAATAGCCATCTAGCCCTGCAGTAAAACTTTCTCGATCATAGGCACTAGAACTATCTCATTTTTCTGGCTCCACATGCCCAATGGATTAGCACCTTCTGAACTCTTCATGCCCTTCTTACAACAAAATTTCATCAACCAAAGTCTCAAACAGGAAACTAAAACTTTAAACTAGCCCGGGATACTCGGAAAGCATAGCTGAAACTTAAAGAGAGAGCCCTCTCTGATTATAGATAGGCTAGGATCTATAATCCAAAGGTTGGTTAGTGGTTACCCCGGCCGTATTCCCTTGGGAGTCATAGGGAATAGCCTGGTTGTTAACATAAATGGCGACTCCACTGGGGACAACCTCAGGATTTTCCAAATACTGTATATTCCCTAAAGTTAAAGGTGAAGCCTGAGAGCTAGCCAGGAAGCCTTCAAAACTGTTTCTGTTTTACATTAACAAGTTTAACATAAAAGCAGCTTCACTCTATCTTCATACTAACTTTAGGACATACATAGCTATTTCAAAATCTTATCTAGTCCTTACAGATACAAGAAAACACTAAGAATACTCAAAGAACAACTCAGAAGCTAGCTCCCAAGAAGAATCAGCGGTATACAAGGTCCAATCCTGACCCTAACCCACCAACTGTTTTTGAAAATCCTAACACAGTCCATAAAAACATTAGGAAGCAACAAAAATAGGAGAATCCTTCTGACTTGAGCCCTAAGATAGTCCACCTTAACCCCGTTGTTACTCCCATCAAGGTGTTGTTCCGGTCTACCCCTTGTTCCCCGAGTTCACCATCTACATCTCAAAGACCTCCTTTTACACCTTCATCCACTTCAGATGTTCCCTTGACCCACACTACAGTCTCTGTCATACCTAGTACCCCCACTGTCCCAGTAGTCCCTGTTGTCCTGGTTAACCCTATAAACCCTGCAAATATGGCCAATAGATATGCACCCCTATAGTTACCTGCTAATGCCGGAGCTCTACCTCATGACTACCAATCCAAAATCTCATACTTTGACTCCACTGGCCCTTTCATTGCCATTCAGCATGCTAGAAGGGTGCAAGATCATTTTGAAAACTATGAAATTGACGATGACAGTGTAAGGATGAGGGTTTTTGTTCAGAGCCTCACAGGGGATGTAAGAACCTGGTTCAGGTCACTCACTCCTAATATCATAACAACTCCTGATGAGCTTTACCATGCATTTACTAATAGATGGGAAAAGAAGAAAGATCCCTTGCACATACTGGGCGAATATGATACAATCAAACGAGGTCCTCAGGAGACCGTTCTGGAGTATTGCGCAAGATTCAATAATGTATACAACGCAATACCCCAGAATTTAAGACCTCCCCCTGATTTAGCACTTTACAAATTCCCTGATGGTTTTGACCCTGACATGGCATATCAATTGAAGGAAAGAGCCCCCAAAAACCTTGAAGATGCACAAAAGGTTGCTGTCACAGTTGAGGCTAACCTTATTGCCAAGAGGAACAGGGAAAGATTGGAAAAAAGTGTCACCTTCAAAGAGGAACCCTCAGCGTTTGATCAGAAGCTGGATGCAATACTCACTGGCATGAAAAGGTTGGGTGACAGATTGGGATCTGTAGAGAGAAAGTCATCATGGGAAGCACCTCAAAGTAACCCTGTCAGGAACCCAAATTTTAGAAGAAATCAATACCCAAACATTAGCAAGGCCAGTTCTGATCCAGAGATAAGACCTCCCTTCCAGGAAAACTATACTGAAGTATCCACTTCAAGTGAGAAAGCAGATGACACCCACATTAACCTAATGGGCTTAAATGATGAGCAGCAAGTTTTCTTGAGTCATGAAGATCATAAGGAGGATGACATTAAACAATTCCAAACTAGGTCAGGTGAGTCATTTGACTTTAAACAAGGTTATGACACGGCCGTTTATGAAGTTCAAAAGCAATACAAGCTAAGAAGAAGAACTATAAACATAACACAGCCTGAAAAAGCAAAAGATAGCCTGCAACCTAAAAAGGCCATAGTTACAGAACCACGGGACAAAATTGATTCAGTTACAAATGAAATAACCGTTGAAGAAATAACTGAATTGCTCCCCTCAAAGCAAAAGCCAATGGCTGCACCACCTTTACAGCCTAATCCAAGTAGGGCTCCTCAAGAGATGAGTAAAAGGGATAAGTCTCATGATCAAGACAAAAATCAAGAGGAAAACTCAATAAACAAGGAAAAGGCTGTCACCCATAATACCAAGATCCAAACTGAAAGACCATTTGACCTAGAAGCTGAAATTGGCAAATTGAAAATAGCTATCCCTCTTTCAGAATTAGCCAAGCATGACATTTACAAACAACAAATCAAGAAATCTCTTCAACTAACTCGTAATAAAGATAATGTCAATGTGTTAGACGATACCCCAGAATTACTTTTCGGCCTAGAGGTTGATGGAAAGACAGCAGTCACAAGGATTCTACCATTCTATGTCAGCCTGCATGTTCATGATAAGATACTACATAATGCAATGTTTGATTCAGGCGCCTCTCACAACCTTATGCCTAAATCAGTAATGGAGAGGCTCAACCTGGACATTACAAGACCTTATAAGGACCTATTTTCATTTGTCTCCAGCCAAGTAAAATGTTTAGGCTTAATAAAAGATCTCTGTGTATCATTGGTCCAGTAGCCAAATAAAACAATCCTAATGGATGTGGTAGTTGCTGATATCCCACCCAAATATGGAATGCTATTATCAAGATCATGGGGGGATAAACTCCAAGGTTCCCTACAATTAGACATGTCACTAAGAGGCTATATAGGGAGTCATTGATGAAATACATGGTTAGCAGTGAAGACAAGCCTCAAAACTTTCCCATATATGTTGTTCACTCTGACATAGACTCCTATATTCTCTTCAACGACAATACAGGTCCCACAAATGATGAAGAAACCCAGAAAATTAAACAACATCAGCATATAAATGAAGAAACCCCTGATCTAGAAAAATTGGTTAAGGAGTCAACAAACGAAATCATTCAAAAGGACAAACCAAAGGTAAGCCAAGATCTCAAATTACTGATGTCAAGTTCCACCACAGTTGACAACCCTCCCCTAAATCAAGAAGTCCTCTGGTTCCTTGAATTTGATGGATCAGTCAACAAATCTGGGGCAGGGGCAGGGGTTTGGATACATAACAAACAAAACAATCATGCAGAGGGCCAAGCCTATAGGTTAAACTTCAGGTGCACCAGAAATATGGCTGAATATGAAGCTCTCTTACTAGGCCTTAAGCTAGTAAAATCCTTACAGGCCATAAAAGTTTCAATCCTAGGAGACTCTGACCTAATCATCCAACAAGTAAAAGGAAAATTTGTCACTAATGACAAAAGACTAAGATCTTATAGGTCTGTTGCTACTGAAATCTAGAATTCTTTCACTGAATTCCAAATAACCAAAATTCCTAGAACCCATAACCTTCATGCTCATAGTTTGGCCACGTTTGCAAGCACTTGAAAACTACCTTTTGAACCCCAGCATTGCTTTGCAGCTGAGGTAAAACACAGACCTTCTGTCCCAAACAATGTCAAGGATTGGCAAATGTTTGAGGATGACAAACAAATAAACAATTTCTTGACTCTACAGCAAGAATTCGCAGGACTAAACATTGATACAGAGACTGCAAGTTATTCACAAACACCAGGTGAACAACACCATACAAATATCTCACTTAAAACAGCAAATCAAATGCTTTGTCCAACAAACTTTGACCAGGAGAATATACAAGAACTTGAACAAGTTCATTCTGCGGAAATAGCTCATACTGAAGCTGAAGTTATACAATGAAAAGACAATTTCCTTCCAACAGGCCTAGCTCCGTTGGAAGACATTTTTGACTCAAATGATGTCCCTATAAAGCCAAAATTGTAGCCCCTTAATGCTGCTATTGAAGTATGCAACATTGGAACTGTTGAAAAGCCAAAGATAATCAAATTGTCTGCATCTTTACCACCTGATCAAAAGCCTAAAT
Source organism: Pinus taeda (assembly GCA_000404065.3). NCBI lineage: Eukaryota > Viridiplantae > Streptophyta > Pinopsida > Pinales > Pinaceae > Pinus > Pinus taeda. The sequence continues at coordinate 26,115 of APFE030705793.1, forward strand.
ACATTGACCTCTTTAAGGAATTCCAAGATGTCTTTGCATGGAGTTATGAGGATTTGAAATCCTATGATACCTCCATCATTCAACATACAATCCCTCTTAAGCCGAATCAGAAACCTTTTAAACAGAAATTGAGCAGGATCAATCCCATGCTTCTCCCCTCAATTGAAAAAGAGGTGCAAAAAATGTTTAAAGCTGGCATAATAGCACCAATCAGATTCTCAGAATGGATTTCAAATTTGGTCCCTACAAGAAAGAAAACTGGTGAAATCAGGCTTTGTGTTGATCTTAGGAACTTGAATAAAGTATTCCTAAAAGATAATTACCCCTTGCCCAAGATGGATCACATCCTGCAAAGAATGGTAGGGGCATCAAGAATTTCTTTACTTGATGCATTCTTAGGCTTCAACCAGATCCTAGTTCGCCCTGATGATCAGGACAAAACAACATTTACAACCCCATGGGGAACCTTCAAATATGTCAAAATGCCTTTTGGGTTGAAAAATGCAAGAGCTACCCTCAAAAGGGCAATGGATATTGCCTTTTCCAAAAAAATTTGTGATTTCCTTGTCATTTACTTAGACGACCTCACACCTTTCTCAAATTCTGACCAAAAACATTCGAAACATCTAAAGCAAATATTCACAACTTGCAGGAAATATGGAATTTCCTTAAATCCCAGGAAATCCCTGTTTGGATTGGAAGAAGGGAAGCTATTAGGCCATATCATTTCAAAGGATGGCATTAGGATTGACCCAGAAAGAATACAGGCCATCTTGCAAATGCCCCACCCTAGAAATATCAAAGAATTGCAAGCATTCCTGGGGAAGATCAACTTCCTCAGGAGATTCATCCCAAATTTGGCTGAATTAACCAGACTACTAAATAACATGCTGAAAAAGGATTCAAAAGTGAAATGGACAGTAGAAGCAAATCAAGCTTTTGAGGGAATAAAGCTGGCCCTTACCCAAACCCCAGTATTAACAAATCCTCAATTTGATAAAGAGTTTATCATTTTCTCTTTTGCTTCTCAACATACTATTGCTGCTGTCTTATTACAGAAAGATGACCAAGGAAATGATAGACATATTGCATTCTTTAGTAGAGCTCTCAGAGATGCACCCCTAAAATACCAGATCATGGAAAAGCAAGCATATGCCTTGGTCAAAGCCATCAAAGACTTTAGAATCTATATCCTATAATCCCATGTTATAGCTTATGTACCAAGTCCCATTGTCAAAGATATACTCGCTTAAGAGAATTTGGAGGGCAGACGAGGAAAATGGATTGCCAACATCTTAGAATTTGACATTGAAATAAAACCTACAAAATTGATAAAAGGGCAAGGTTTGGCTAAATTAATGTCTGAAACAAATTTCCAAGCCTTGGACATCAACCAACTGGACAGTGAACCGGAGCTGGCGACTCCAAAGATCAATGTGGCCTTTGAACAATCCCTATGGTATTCTGATATCTGTTATATATTACAAAACCTGTGTGCTCCCTCAGGATTGTCCAGAACTAAATGTAGGTTCTTAAAAATGAAAGCCTCAAGATTTTGTGTCATAGATGGCAATTTGCTTTGGAAAAACCATGAGGGTATATTGCTAAACTTCTTAATTGAATATGAGGCTAACAATGTCATAAAGGAATTTCATGCAGGTGATTGTGGTGGACATTTGTATTGGAAGTCCATTGTGGATAAAATACGAAGGGCTGGTTACTATTGGCCCACTTTGTTCCCTGATGTAAAAAATTTTACCACTTCATGCCATAAGTGTCAAATATTTGAGGGAAAGAGAAAGTTACTACCACTCCCTTTGAGGCCTATTGCAACAGAGACCTTTTCAACAATGGGGTTTGGATTTCATTGGGGAAATTCATCCCTCATCCTCAGGCCAGCACAGATGGATCCTCATAGCCACAGACTACTTCACCAAATGGATTGAGGCCATCCCTTGTAGACAAGCAAATGATTCAGTAATCATCCAGTTTTTGGAGAACAACATATTGTCTAGATTTGGTTGTCCGAACAAGATAATAACAGACAACGCTGCTGCTTTCAGATCAAAGAAAATGGTGAATTTCTGCCACAAATTTCATATCACTTTGGGTCATTCCACTGCCTACTACCCTCAAGCAAATGGCCTAGCTGAGTCATCAAATAAAAGCCTGATAAACATCATCAAGAAGGTGTTGGAAGAAAATAAGAAAAATTGGCATAAGAAACTTGTAAATGCCCTATGGGCAGATAGACTAACAACCAAGAGATCCATTGGTGTCAGCCCATATGAGTTAGTCTATGGATTGGAAGCCAAATTTCCTTCATCACTAGGGGTTCCTGTTATGAAACTCCTTCAAGAAAATCAAGCTGAGCCAAATGACATGTAAAGAAGGGTCAATCAGATAATATGTTTGCAAAAAACCAGGGACCAAGTTTATAGCAGGGTACAAGTTCTCCAAGAAAAGTTAAAGAAAGCTTTTGATAGAAAGACTAAAGCTGAAGATTTCAGCATAGGTGACAAAGTCCTCAAGTGGGACTCAAGAAGGGAAGATAAAGGGAAACATGGAAAATTTGATTTTCTTTAGAGAGGACCATTTATTATCCAAGCAGTCCAAGGAAACAACACCTACTTCCTAAAACATTTGGATGAAACTGACTTAAATGAAGGTCCTGTCAATGGCAGGATGCTGAAACATTATTTTGACTACTTTCCATGCATATAGCAGGGTCTTTACTCATGTACATAATCAGTTGTATATATTTTCTTTCAGCATGCAAATAGTTCAGTTCAAAAGATTGCTGGAAATAAGCAAAAAAGAAGGCTTTATATTCTAGAAATTCCACATAGGTGATGACCACCAGTTTTGAAGTACAAAGAGAAAGTTTTCAAGTTTTTGATAAGAGCAGTCAAGGGCCAAGGCATTCTGACCTGCTGTTCTTGGTCTTTCAATGAAAAACCATCCCCAAGTGGAGCCACTGTTAGCTACCTATACCAATAGGTTTCATTTTTCATGATTGGCAAGGGAAGTGCCAATATGATCTACTTTGGTGATG